>CAUYRT010065349.1:0-63277 GCA_963574885.1 Lepilemur ruficaudatus | reverse complement strand
ATCCTGTGTGAGCTGTGCATTTTAAAAACTGAACCTTTTTGATTTTGAGGTCAGTGTAGGTTCCCATGCAATTGTAAGAAATAATAGAGAGGGCCAGGTTCGGTAGCTCACGCCTGGAGGCTGAGGTGAGAGGATCGCTTGAGGTCAGGAGTTCGAGACCAGCCTGAGTAAGAGCGACACCCCATCTCTACTAAAAATTGAAAAAATTAGCTAGGCGTGGTGGCATGCGCCTGTAGTCCCAGCTACTCGGAAGGCTGAGGTAGGAGGATCGCTTGAGCCCAGGAGTTTGAGGTTGTAGTGAGCTATGATGATGCCACAGCACTCTAACCCGGGTGACAGAGCAAGACTCTGTCAAGAAAAAGGAAGGAAGGAAGGAAGGAAGGAAGGAAGGAAGGAAGGAAGGAAGGAAGGAAGGAAGGAAGGAAACAGAGAGATCCCAAGTACCCTTCACCCACACCTGCTATCCTTGCACCCTCCACACCCCCACCCCATGTCCCTAACCCCTGATACTAATCTGTTCTCTAGTTCTAGAATTTTATCATTTCGTGACTGTTACATAAGTGGAATCATACATCTGTGACCCTTTGGGTTTAACTTTTTCCTCAGCATAATACCCTGGAGATTCATCCAAGTTGTTGCATGTATCAACATTTTGTTCCTTTTTTATTGCCAAATAGTATTCCATAGTGTGGATGTACCACAATTTGTTTACCCATTCCCCCATATTAAGACAACACAATTGTTTTCAGTATTACTAATGAAGCTGTTATGAACATGTACGTACAAGTTTTTGTGTGAACATAGGTTTTCATTTCTCTGGAATGCAATTATTAGGTTACATGGCAATTACATGTTTAGTTTATAAGAAACTGCTAGACTGTTTTTCAGAATTTAACATTTTACATTCCCACCTACCACGTATGAGTGATCCAGTTTCTCTGCATCCTGGCCAGTGTCTGGTATTGTCACTGCTTTTTATTGCAGCCATTCTGATAGGTGTGTAGTGAGTGCTCCTTGTGGTTTCAATTTGCATTTCCTCTGCTGGCGGATGATACTGAACATCTTTTCGTGTGCCTATTTGCTATCTGTATGTCCTGTTCAGTGATATGTCTCTTCACACCTTTTGCCCATTTTCCAATGGGATTGTTTGTTTCTTACTGTTGAGTTTTAAGAGTTCTTTATATACTCTAGATACTAGCCTTTTGTTGAATATGTGGTTTACAAATATTTTCTCTCAGCTTCTCTTTTCACAGAGCAAACGTTTCTATTTATCAAATTTCCCTTTCATGTATTGTGCTTTTGGTATCCAGTCTGAATTCTTTTCTGCCTAGCCCTAATCCCAGAGATATTTTCCTAGGTTTTTTCCCTAAAAGTTTTATAGTTTCACACTTTACATATAAGTCCATGATCCATTTATTTTGAGTTAACTTTTGTATAAAATGCAGTTTAGGTCCAGGTTCTCTTGTGTGTTGGTTTTTATTTTTGTTTTGCTGGTGGATGTCTTATGGCTCCAGCATCATTTGTTGAAAAGACTACCCTTCGTCCACTGAATTGCTTTTGCACCTTTGTCAAAAATCAGTGCAGCACGTTTGTATGGGTCTATTTCTGAGTTCTCTGTTTTTGTTCCATTTATCTATGTGTCTGTCCCTCTTCTAATACCACGCTGTCTTGATTACTGTAGTTCTATAGTAAGCCTTAACAGCGAATACAGCGACTTCTCCCACTTTATTCTTTTTTTCAAGATTGTTTTAACTATTCTAGGACCTGTGCCTTTCCATATACATTTTAGAATAAGCTGATCTGCAAAAAATCTCACTGGCCATTTGATAAGAACTGCATCAAACCTATTAAACCTATTACAGATCAATTTGGGGGAGAACTGACATCTTTCCTATGTCTTCCAATCCACAAACACAATATATCTCTCCATTTATTTAGGTCATCTTTGATTTATTTAATCAGCATTTAAAATTTCAGCATACAGATCCTGTTCATATTTTGTTAAATTCTTTTTATCTGTCCTCAAGTTCGCAGATTCTATCCTCTAGCCTCTCACTCAACTATTGAGCCCATCCAGCAAGATTTTGATTTCAGTTATTGTATTTTTCAGTCCTATGATTTCCTTTGGGTTCTTTTTTGTAACTTCTATTTCTTTGCTGGGATTTTTTATTTTTTCATTTGTTTTGAGAACATCTATAATTACTTGTTGAAGCATTTATGGTGGCTGTTTAAAAATCCTTAACAGATAATTCCAACACATGATTTATGTCAGTGCTGTTGTCCATTGATCATCTTTTCTCATTCAAGTTGTCGATTTTCCTGGTTCTTAGTATGACAAGTGATTTTCGATTGTATCCAGAATACTAGATGTCATATTACAATTTAATCTTTTGGTGGGATATTATATGTGAAATTTAATCTTTTTTTTTTTTTTTTTTTTTTTTGCCAGTGGCTCCCCCTGTTGAGGTGTAGAGTGACGAGGGCCAGGCAGGCATGCATGTCCAACTTCCCACTGGGACTTCGGACACTAGCCAAGCAAAGGTGGAGCACTTACACTGCCTCATTGTAGATGGATGGGGTGGAAAGTCATCTGCCCCCTCAGTCTGCTGACAATTTCCCAGCAAAATAGACTGGCACCATCTCCTTACTGGCACCCCTGTGTGTGGGGGTGTAAGTTCACCTCCCCTGAGCCCTGCTGACATCAGAGGCAAGGGGAATGTGGAATCCCGGTTAGATCTGACTCACACCGCCTTGTTTAGTCTGTTGATGCCCGCTGGGGTGGAGCACTGGTTCTCACGCTCCGTGCGTGGGGTGGTGTAGAATATCAGCTCCCTGCTCCCCTGATGAGACCGTTGGAGGAGGCGGGTGGGGTTTGGTGTTTCTATTGGCGTTTGGCTAGCGTAGGGCTGGTATTATGCAAAAGGTTTTCTGTTGTTAGGCTGCTCTTTTTCCAGACCTTTGACTAAGGGCTTTTCTTGGACCTTTATTTTGGTCTGTGCCTGTTGGCAGTTTCAGATCAGCGGCTCCTGCAGGATATATGGGAGGCAACGAGGGAGCTGAGGTAACTCACTACCGTGTCGTTCCTCAAGCCCTGAGATCCCCAGGCGTCCACCTTCTGCTTTCCGCCCCTCAGAGACTTCCTATGCTTGCTTGTTGTGCTGTGTACACGGCCTCCAGCTGTGAGAGGGAAGACTCGGGACGAATGAGACTACTCCACTCTGGCCAGGACTGGAAGTCCTGTTATTACTTACTTTAGTGCTCAAATTGTTCAGATTTGGCACTGTGAAAGCCTCTTTCAGCTGGCTCCTGTATCATTTTGACATGTCCTCATCGTTCTTTGAGCACTTTCTTACTTTCTGGCCCCAAATGTTCCAGACTCATCTTGTCTTTCCCTGAAAGACAGCCCTGGAATCAGCCATTTCTCCAAAGAGCCCTGTATCCTTTAGTGGTATTTAGAAACCACGATGGGGCTAGCAGATACCGTCCTACTGCAAAACTCAGCTTTTCCTAAGAGAAGGTGTGTGAAAGACAAGCTTAGATGTGACTCCAGTCACAGCAAAGGCACCTCTTTGTAGCACCTGAGGCACCCACCACGCTGACTTTGGTCGCTAAGAATGGATGGGCTTGCCTTCGGGGGTCGGCTTACACTTGGCCAACTGCAGACATAGCTGGAAGGTTCCTGAGAGATCTCAGAGCTGGACCAATGCACACCTCAGTTTGTTCTGTGGATGAGCAAGGAGACTGCTGGCGCCATTGGTGTGTTCCTGCTGCTCCCAGCCACATGCTTGCACTCTGTCAAGTCACTGCTGGTGTTGGGCCCTAAGGGGTGTGGCGTGGAACAGCAGAGACACCCCCCGTCTTCCTGCACCCGCACCCTACTCCAGCCCTGGGCACCAGGCTCTCCCCCTCCAGCACCTCCCCTGTCTCACCACTCTGCCACCCTCTCTCTCCCAGTCTCGAGGTCTCCTCCAGTGTCTTGGCTGGCTCTTTATCAATCACCCAAGTCCCTCCTTTCCAAGACTCCCCATTCCCTCCCTGACTCCCTGTCCCACGGAGGTGGGGCCCCCATCCTTGGTGCCACCTGCAGCTCAGAGGGGCCTAGGGCACTCCTGGCTGCCCTCTTGGCACTTTTGCCTTTGGCAACAGGGGCAGGTCAGTCAGTCCTCATCCCTTAGTTCATAAATAGGAAAGTACTGAAGGCTTAGAAAGTGCCAGCCACCATCTGGGCACCAGATACAGTGTCTGCGTTTTGGGAATGAGGATACCGGTTGGAGGATCTGCAGTTCTTGGCAAAGCCAGGATCAGGACAGCTGCCCACCAGGCACTCTGGGTGTGCAGAGGGTGCCTCTGACAAACATTCATCTCTGGACCAAACTTTAGTCTAGCTCCTGAACCTTCTCCTAGGCCCATCTGTGCACTTCTTTGCAAAACCCAGTTTGGCAAAGAACTCTGCTAAGTCAGTTTGGCCAGAATCCCCTGTCCTCCGTATCTGATCATCCTCTGTATCTGATCCCATGAGATATCTGACCAGGTTCCTCACCCTGCAGGCCCCTCCCCCCACCCCCAGGTGATGTCTGATCCCCCTGTCCTGCGTTCAGCGAGAGTCCTGTTAGGTCAGTTTAGCCAGAATCCCTCTTACCCTGATGTTTCCTCTGAGTGATTTTCCAGCCACTGACCCCCACAATGCTCATTGGCTATAGATTCTCACTGGGGTCTACACTGAGGTCTCTTTCCTCCTATTGCAATAGCCATGAATAAAATCTGTTTTGTTTTGTTTTCTTTTTACCACTTTAACAACTGTCCAGCTCTGCTTTTTCTTTGACACATGGAACATGCAACAGGTTAGATGGGGAGAGGATGGGGGAAGATGGGAAGGATCAAAGCCCCTGCTGGAATCACTGAGGCCTCTTTGCCCCCAATGAGGTCAACATGACTCCACATCTTCCCTGGGCCTCCCCCTCTCCGGGACCACCAGTGATGGAAGCCCCAAGGAACTACGGTCACCAGGGCTGGAGGTTTTCAAGTATCTGACTCAGAGGAGAACCCTAGACACCCACCCTGGACATCTGCCTGGGGATGGGGGGACACATTCTGAGGAACAGACTTCCCTGACATAGTAGTTTTTCTGCATTCCTTTTCTTTTTTACACGTTTACTAAATTTGTATGAATCCCTGAGATTAGTATTTCTGCAAGCATTTAAACTTTATATAAATGGTGTTGGCATACGTATTCTCACGCAGTGCGCCTTATTCCTCTCAACGCATTTCCTGGAGATCAATCCTTCCTTGGTTTCATTGAAATAGCACTCCATGGGTGGTATTTTTCACTTCGAAAAATGATATGTTTTGATTAACAAACATTTTAAACTTGAATATAGAAGAATCAAATAATTCTTTCCTATGTAGTTTGTGTAGTTGTATGTAAGTTAAGGAATTCTTTTCCATCCTGAGTTTATAAAGCTATCCTCTTACAATTTCTTCTATTTTTTAAGTTTTGGATCTCATACTTACATTTCAATCCCCCAGACCTGATTTGTATGTAAAGTGTGAAGTAGGAATCTGATTATATTTTTCCCTCATATGGATGCTTTGTTGTCCCAGCTCTTTATGAAAATACCCATCCTTTCCCACTGATCGGCTGTCCACCTCTATCTTAAGTCCAGTGGCTCAGGCAGGTCTGTTTCTAGGCACTCTTCTTTTTCTTTCTTTGGTATGTTTGTATTTCCTTTCAACAATATCACACTGCCTTGGTTACTACATCTTTATAATAAATCTTGAGCTGGGCGCGGTGGCTCACACCTGTAATCCTAGCACTCTGGGAGTCCAAAGTGGAAGGATTGCTTGAGCCAAGTTTGAGCAAGAGCAAGACTCAGTCTCTACGAAATATAAGAAAAAAATAGCTGAGCATGGTGGTGTGCCCCTATAGTCCCAGCTACTCGGGAGGCTGAGGCGGGAGGATCACTTGAGCCCAGGAGTTTGCGGTTGCAGTGAGCTATGATGACGCCACTATATTCTAGCCTGGGCAACAGAGCGAGACCCTGTCTCAAACAAACAAACAAACAAACAAAAAACTTGTAGGCAATTTCCCCCATCTCATCCTTTTTAAAGACTGTCTTAGGCCCTGACACTTCTCAATAAAATTTTAAAGTCAGCTTGTGAAGTTGCTCAGGAAAGCTTTGTAAAAGACTTTGCCTGAAATTGCATTGAATTGAAGATTCATTTGGTGAGACTTGACATCTTACCTGATAGTGATTCTTCCAGTGGATGAATGTGGCATAACTCTCAATTTCTTTAGGGATAATTTGGCCTGGGTATAAAAATAAAAGTTGACTCTGGAGACAACTGCATGAGTCCAAAGCCTGGCTCTGCTCCTGTGTTTGACCATAGGAAAGTCACTTCACGTCAGTGCCACAGTATACTCATCTGCCAATTGGGGATAATAATAGTACTTATTTCATTGGACTGCTTTGAGGAGTAGACATGTACATAATGTACTTGGAGTAGTGTAGGCCACAGTAATGATTATAATTATTTTTTATTTTTCCCAGATTTATTTATAGATTCTCATATTTTTGGCCATTATTATAGATGCTATCTATTTTTAAAATAGAATTTACTTCTTAGTGTAGTTTTAGGTTCACAGCAAAATTGAGAGGAAGGTACAGAGATGTCCCATATACCCCTCCCCCACACATGCGCAGCCTCCCCCACCATCAACATCCCTCCCAGATTGGAACATCTGTGACAACTGATCAACCTACATTGGCACATCGTTATCACCCAGAGCCATAGTGTGCATTAGGGTTCACTCTTGGTGTTGTACATTCTATGGGTTTGGACAAATGTATAATGACATATCCCCACCATTATGATATCATACAGAGCAGTTGCACTGCCCTAAAAATCCTCTGTGCTCTTCCTATTCATCCTTCCCTTCCCCAAACCCCTGGCAACCACTGATCTCTTCAATGTTCCCACAGTTTTGCCTTTTCCAGAATGTTATATAGTTGGTGTCATATGGTATGTAGCCTTTTAAGATTGGCTTCTTTCAGTGGGGCACAGTGGCTCATGCCTGTAATCCTAGCACCTTGAAAGACCGAGGTGAGAGGATCACTTGAGTCCAGGAGTTCAAGACCAGCCTGTGAAACATTGCAAGACCCCCCCCCCAACTCTAAAAAAAAAAAAAAGCCAGCTATGGTGGTATACACCAGTAGTCCCAGCTACTTGGGAGGTTGAGGCAGGAAGGTTGCTTGAGATTGCAGTGAGCTATGATTGCACCATTGCACTCTAGCCTGGGCGACTGAGAGAGATCTTGTCTCAAAAAAAAAAAAAAAGCTGCTGTGAACATTTATCTACAAACAGTATATAGTAGTTTTATTTCTCTGATCATTCTTGTGAGTTAATAGGTGAGACATTGCATTTGAAGAACAATATCTAGTTGACTATAGCATCTGTTCCAACACCATGCACAAATATTTTTTGTTAAACTTTTTTATGATGATGTTGCAAACCAAGTTAAAAAACCTTTTAGAGATAGCTCATTTTTTTTTTTTTTTGAGACAGAGTCTCACTTCTGTTGCCCTGGCTGTAGTGTGACATGGCATAAGCCTAGCTCACAGCAACCTCAAACTCCTGGGCTCAAGCGATCCTTCTGCCTCAGCCTCCCGAGTAGCTGGGACTACAGGCATGTGCCACCATGCCCGGCTAATTTTTTACATGTATTTTTAGTTGGCCAATTAATTTCTTTCTATTTATAGTAGATACGGGGTCTCGCTCTTGCTCAGGCTGGTCTCGAACTCCTGACCTTCAGCTATCCACCCGCCTCGGCCTCCCAGAGTGCTAGGATTACAGGCGTGAGCCACCGCGCCCGGCGGATAAATTTTTAAAGTAAAAGAATAATGTAGGTATAAAATGCCTCTGGTTAATATCACATGAAACAGTTTAAAGAGGTGAACTTGGCAGTGAGGTAGAATGGAGCAGGCAGTGGATTACTTTATTATTATTATTATTATTATTATTATAAGCCTTGTGATAGTATTTGACATTTTAAATTATTCTGATTACAATAATGAGTAAAACAAACATGCCTTTTCGGAAAACTATAGAGAAGGCTAGGTGCCTGTAATCCTAGCACTTTGGGACACTAAAGTGGGAGGACCACTTGAGCTCGGGAGTTCGAGACCAACCTGGGCAATAGCAAGACTCTGTCTCTATAAATAAAAATTTTTAAAAATGAGTCGGACATGGTGGCATGTGCCTATAGTCCCAGCTACTGGACAAGCTGAGGCAGGAGGATCGCTTGAGCCCAGAAGTTTGAGGTTGCAGTGAGCTATGATGATGCCACTGCACTGTAGCCCAGACAACAGAGTGAGACCCTGTCTCAAAAGAAAAGAAAAGAAAAGAAAAGAAAAGAAAAGAAAAACTACAGAGAAACATCTTTCAGTATAGTATATGTTTAAATCATATAAATCAATTAAGTACTCATATGTACCACAGTACATCTTTTCTTATTGAAAAGACCTTTTGTGTACATTAGATTGAGTTCCTACAGGTTAGGGATCATATTCAGTTCTCTATCTTTAGAACTTGACCCAGTGTCTGATTTCCCATGTTACCTTCTTCATAAATGTTCACTGATAAAAAGCAATTTGGGATGAATCCCAAAGCAGACCCACAATTTATTTGGAATAATTATAGAAACAAGGCAAAGGTTATCCTTATTTGTCCTCCTTGACTTAATTCTGTAAATTGCAGACTACTTTCTAGAAGTATGGGGATTTTCAAGTTAGAGCCTTAAAAATCTCTAATCTTGTGTCTGTTTTTGTGTGTTTTTTGAGATAGTGTCTTGCTCTGTTGCCCTGGGTAGAGAGCAGTGGTGTCAGCTTACTGCAACCTCCAACTCCTGGGCTCAAGTGATCCACCTGCCCTCAGCCTCCCAAGTAGCTAGGACTACAGGCGCACACCACGTGGCCCAGCTAAGTTTTTTCAATTTTTGATAGAGACAAGTTCTCACTGTTGCTCAGGCTGGTCTCAAACTCCTGACCTCAAGTGATCCTTTCACCTCGGCCTCCTAAAGTGCTAGGATTACAGGCATGAGCCACCTCGCCCAGCCTCTGTTGTGGTTTTTAACTTCAGAAATAGATCTGAATTAATTGATAGAATGAAGTTAATTGCTTTTTCGGAACAATTAATCTGCTCTGTTGATTCCAGCACATAACTGGATGTAAATCTAATCTTTGTTCAACATAATGTATTGATTTGGATTAACTATCTCCAGTATTGTCCATGGTAGTTTTGGTGCTTCTCTAGGATCCTTCCCAAACATCTGGTCTGATAGATGCTGTGGTCCCCACTGCTGAGTATCCCTAGATGACATCTAGCTACCTGGGCTCTCAGTCCCCCTTGGATGTTTTGCTGGATCAGTCTTTCTGATGTTGCAGTAGTCTGTGAAAGATAAATTTATTTGCCTTGCAGTTTAATTGGTTATTGATTGCCTTTTCTCAGTGGTGAGTAGTGTGGTATGTGGTATTCATAGAGGCTTTCTTTTAAAATGATCCTTATTTTTCTTTAGGAGCCATGCTTTGGACATAATACTTGGCATATTAGAATCATCCTTTAAAATTTTATTTTAATCTTAAATCTTTTGAGGTTTGAAATCTTTAATATTTTTTTTCTGCTCTTCTCTTTTTTTCAGTTTTTGCTTTTCCTTGCTAGGTTAGACACCAAGGCAGATATTTGAAAATCTTTGAGGCCAGGCACAATGGCTCACACCTGTAGTCCTAGCACTCTGGAAGGCTGAGGTAGGAGTATTGCTTGAGCTCAGGAGTTCGAGACTAGCCTGAGCAAGAATGAGACCCCATATCTACCAAAACAAAGGAAAAAAAATTGCAGCCAAACATTGCAGGGCACACCTGTAGTCTGTAGTCTCAGCTACCCAGGAGGCTGAGGCAGAAGGATCACTTGAGCCAGGAGTTGGAGGTTGCAATTAGCTATTAAATACAATGATGCCATTGCACTCCACCCAGGGCTACAGAGTGAGGCTCTGTCTCAACAAAAACAAACGAGGCACCTGTAGACCCCTCCTCACAACCCCCCACCCCTTCATATTAAAAATTAAAAAAGGCCGGGCACGGTGGCTCACGCCTGTAATCCTAGCACTCTGGGAGGCTGAGGCGGGAGGATCACTCAAGGTCAGGAGTTCGAAACCAGCCTGAGCAAGAGCGAGACCTCATCTCTACTAAAAATAGAAAGAAATTAATTGGCCAACTAAAAGTATATAGAAAAAATTATCCAGGCATGGTGGCGCATGCCTATAGTCCCAGCTACTTGGGAGGCAGAAAGATCGCTTGAGCCCAGGAGTTTGAGGTTGCTGTGAGCTAGGTTGATGCCACGGCACTCTAGCCTGGGCAACAGAGTGAGACTTTGTCTCAAAAAAAAAAAAAAAAAAAAAAATTAAAAAAAGAAAATTCTTGAACACACAGTATAGCAGAGATTAAGAGCATGGGCTCTGGTATCAGACTGCCTGGATGAATTACAACAGTATGACCATGGGCAGTTCTCACAATCTTTTGGTGACTCCATTTTCTCATCTATTAGGTACTAAGTGCCTATTTTATATGATTGTTGTGAGGATGAAATGAGTTAATATACGTAAAGCACTTAGAAGAGTACCTAAGTACTTAATTATTGTTATCTTTTAGCTAAAGATGGAATAAGGCAAATTCAGTAATTGACATGGACTCTACTTAAAAATAAAGTGCTTTGCAAATGTTCGGATGATTAAAAATCCTGCTCAGTGCAAGGAATTTTTTTAAAAAGTCATAAAATCTCTGAAGGTTGGATTTCTGCTTCTTCATCTGACTGAGAGTTCTAGTGTTTTCATTAAAGTAAAAGTAGGTAGCATGGGTGAAGATAAGGGCTCAATCTGATGTTTGGGGCATCTTTACATTTCCACCAACAGTGTGTAAAGGTTCCCTCTTCTTCACTATTATTGTAAAATTTGAAGTAAACAAATAACATAACTTAGAAAGGTAATATGGTTAGTGCAGCCTGTCAAGACGGGGTATTAATATAACAATAGCTGATAATCTCTAGGGATGGATGCTGCTTAAGTATTATCCCTTTCTTCCAGAGTTACTACATTTCAAATATATGTTAAAAGGTACCTTGATGACTAACTCTTACATTATGTATCCTTTCAAACAGCTCTTCTCCAGTTGTGAGAAAAGAAGCTGATGTACCTGTGTTCTTTCCAAATGGCCGCCTGGCAGAGAATGTAAGCATGTGCTTACAGACAGGACCAACAGAGGGTGCCAGTAACAACTCTGAAACATCAGGGGAATCAAAAATTGAGCAAGTAATGCAACCCTTGCCTCATCAACCATCAGATAACCAGAAAATTTACCAGGATTTATTGGTAAGAAAATGTAGACCATTTCATCTTTTTGACATTATTACTTAGTATAGTTTATACTAGTTAAGCTTTTCCTGGATTTAAACCAATTGAGACCTTGAGATAAAAAGATTTTTGCCTAATTAACAATATATTATTTATTTCTTTGAGCTCTCCATAAATTATGATAACCTAAATTCAGTAATTTATTATAAATATGCCAGTCACCAATTACTTAGCAAAAAAAGGGGGGAGCTTATTTAAAAAATATGTGTTGATATTTTGCCAAATTCAAACTAAAATTTGTATCCGAGAGGCTGAGGCAGAAGGATCGCTTGAGCCCAGGAGTGTGAGGTTGCTGTGAGCTAGGCTGACGCCACGGCACTCTAGCCCAGGCAACACAGTGAGACTCTGTCCCAAAAAAAAAAAAAAAAAAATTTGTATCCGAAAAAAATAAGCAAGAATTTGTAGGAAGTTTGAAAATTGGAAAGTGGTGGGATATTTATGATATTTACTGATTCAGTTCAAGTGAGCAGATGTTTATTAAATACTTAGTTTAGTCTAAGAAAATGGACTAAATAAAGTAGATAATGTAAAGATGAATGTGACAATCTGCCTTTGAGAGCCTAGGGGAAACAGTAGCACACTGGCACTGGTAACAAACAGGAAGACAGGTTGAGAAGCAGTGTAAAGCAAAGGGAGCACAGAATAAAGGGGGTAATTCTGGTTGGAGGACTAATCTTCTTGGAAAACTTAGATTGTGATCTGGGACTTAAAAGTTGAAAGAACCGTGGCCGTCACTTCCATCCAAATTGTGGACTTTGGAACATTTAATTTCTCCATTTGTAATTGAAGACTAATTAAATACACTTCTTAGGACCCTGTGTGTTTACCAGTGAACACATATTTGTTATTTGCCTGCTACAACCTACACTGGTGCTAGCAGCTTGTATGCTTGGGGAATGAAATATGCTTTAATGTCAGGAAAGCAGAGATGGTATCACAAGTCATTCTTATTTTTAGAAAGTGAGAAAAGAAAGCAGCCTAATTCTGGAAGTAACATAAAGGTCTAATTTTTATATTAATAACTCTGAAACATAGTATCATTTTTCAAATGAAAATATAATTTAAAACTTGTTTATAAAGAATTTAGCCTAAATCCTTGAAAGCACTTGGATTGTTACTCAAATGATTTTAAATGTTGGTTTTAAAATGAACAAACATTCTGTTTCTTCTAGGGTTTGATGAAATCATTCATTAAGATGGGCTTCTTTTATAAAAACCCCATAATACTTGCAAATGCACTTGATACTTTGTAGAATTTGACAAGATGATAATATTTTGCTTTTTTGTGGCCTTATGGTATTATTTAGGATCTTATCCTAAGATTTTTAATGGTGGTATTTTAGATGTGTCATTTTTCTTTTTAATCAGGGTCAAGTGAACCACCTATTAAATAATTCCTCCAAAGAAATTGAGCAGCCATCTACCAAAGCAGTAATTATCAGCCACGAATGTACCAGAACCCAAAATGTTTACAATACAAAGAAAAAAAAGCATGATTCAGGATTGGTGGACAAAGATTGTGTTCTTAATGCAACACTTAAACAACTAAGAAGCCTTGGAGTAAAAATTGATTCTCCCACTAAAGTAAAAAAAAATGCACATAAAGTGGACCATGCCAGGTAACTTTAAAAAGCTTGTTTTAAAAGATGAATAAATTTTAGATGTATTGCAGCAGCAGTGTCATGAGAAAAGATATATTTGTGCCTCAATTCAGTTGATTCATCATTTATTCAGGGCCTACTATATGTATCATGAATAAGAGATCATCTCTACATTTTAGATTCTTCATTTTAGTCAGAGAGAGGGTTACATACAGAATTAATTTGAAAGAGATTGTGAGATAACTCCTGGGGACAGATGCCAGGAAAATATTTAGGGAGTCTTGTGGAAAGAGAAAGGAGTTATACTTGACAGTGTCAGAAAAGTCTTCCTGGAGGTGAGAGGGTCTGTGCCAGCTACTGGGTGTGCAGTTATATAGTTGTCTTATCTATAAAGGAAAAACATTAGATGGGTGTAGTGGCGCATGCCTGTGGGCTTAGCTGCTTGGGAAGCTGAGACAAGAGGATCAGTTGAGTCCAGGACTTTAAGGTCACAGTGAGCTATGATTGTGCCACTGCACTCCAGCCTGGGTGACAGAGCGAGACCCTATCTCTAAAAAAAAATTTAAAAATAATATAGAAAGCAAAAACACATTTTCTAGGAGTGTGTCCAATTGGTCATGTCTGTCTATTCAGATTTTTCTCCATCAAAGATGACCTTAGCACATACATATAAAAAAGAGGATAAAGTCTGGAAATTATATTATTAAGGCTAGCATGTTTTCTCTTAATTATTTTTTGTTGTTTTCTAATTTAAAAGTAATAAAATGTCATGTTTTAAAAAACAATATAGGCCGGGCACGGTGGCTCACACCTGTAATCCTAGCACTCTGGGAGGCTGAGGTGGGCGGATCACTCAAGGTCAGGAGTTCAAAACCAACCTGACCAAGAGTGAGACCCCGTCTCCACTAAGAAAAAAATATAGAAAAATTAATTGGCCAACTAAAAATATATATAGAAAAAATTAGCCGGGCATGGTGGCACATGCCTATAGTCCCAGCTACTCAGGAGGCTGAGGCAGAAGGATTGCTTGAGCCCAGGAGTTTGACGTTGCTGTGAGCTAGGCTGACACCACGGCACTCTAGCCCATGCAACAGAGTGAGACTCTGTCTGGGGAAAGAAAAAAAAACAAAAAAAAAACCCACAATATAGAAGCATATAATATGCAAAAATCTCCACTCCCAAACTTCTCACTGTCTCCTCCAAAGTTACTTCTCTCAACCATTTCTTTTGTATTCTTCTAGAAATATTCTATGAATATCCAAATTATATGTTTGATAAGTTTCGTGATTTGATTTTTTTTCTTAACGTTATTCTATTTTAGATACATCCACCAAAACTTTAAATGCACGTACCCTTTGACCCTGCCTTCCTATGAATTTATTCTACAAAGATAATTGTACAAGCATCTGCAAAACAGTGTTCACTTAGCATCGTTTAAAACAACAAATAAGAAATTTGGCCTAAGGTCCATTAATCGAGGACTGGGGTTCAATATATTATAGTACAAGAGTAAAAGAATATTGTGCAGCTATTTAAATGCATGACAAAGAACTAGGACAAAGAACCTATAAGGAAATGTATCTAACATAGAAAAATTTTTGCCGTTCTGCTTGCCAGAATCCTGCTTTTTTTTTTTTTTTTTTGGAGACAGGGTCTTGGTCTGTCACCCATGCTAAAGTACAGTCACATGATCACAGTTCACTGCTACCTCCAACTCCCAGGCCAAAGTCATAATCCTGGCTCAGCCCCTGAATAGTGGGGACTACAGGCATGCACCACTGTGTGTGGCTAATTTTTTTATTTTTTGTAGAGATGGGATCTCACTTTGTTGCCCAGACTGGTCTCAAACTCCTGGCCTCAGAAATCCTCCCACCTCAGCCTCCCAAGTACTGGGATTATAGGCGCAAGCCACTGTGCCTGCCCACCAGAGTCCTTCTTATTCTTGAAAACTGGACTCAGATGTCACCTTCTTTGTCAAGGTTTCCTGGACCTCTCAGCATTGATGTTTTGTACTCTTGGCATACCTTGTTCCTAATAGATTATAGCATGTGCCTGTGACATCTAGTTCTATAAACCACCTATCTTTTATCATTTTATCTATGTAAAAACTCATTTCATGTTCCAATTCTGACTTCAGAAGCACATCCTCCCACCAGAAGAGTGGCTGAGGCAAAGGAAGGAAAACTTCTTTTCTGCATTCCTATTCCAGAATCTTAAGAGAGTCCACATCCAGGAAGGCCGGAGAAGAGAATGTCAGACATATCTAGAAATTATACAGGAGATGGAGATTGTGGGTCTGAGGTCTGGCAGCAACCTCTGCAGGCAGGTTCCCATTTGTAATTCAGAACATGTCTCAAGCAGTCTACCTAGTTGCTTCTTTAGCTTGCTTCCTGGCTCTGTGCTTATTAGTTGAAAAACCCTATGTGGGAAAAGTAGGAGATGACTAATCTGGATTCAAACAGGACAATAAATCAAGATTGGTTTTCATCTTTAAGTTGGAATAATTTTAATGTTTCCCTCAAATTGTTGGCATGTGACTCTCTTACTCTGATTATTCAGGGACTTTCATCATGCTTTTATGACTATTCATCTAATGAGATTCTAGTGTATATTTGTGCTGAAGGCTTTTAGGATTTGATTAGTGGAGCAGCCTTTTTTTGCTTTGGTTTTGAGTATTATTGATTTGGTTTTTTGTTTTTTAAGAGACAGGGTCTCACTTTGTGTCTAGGCTGGTCTCACACTCCTGGGCTCAAGCGATTCTCCCACCTCAGCCTCCCAGGTAATTGGGACTACCGACATGCACCATTGTACCTGGATTGATTGGTTTTGCTATCGAAGTAATATTGTCTCATTGCCCCCCAAATGGAAACTAGCTAGCTGTGTTAGTAAAACCTTGAAGAACCTTCTAAACTGATATCGCCTGCACCATGATCTTTTAACCATTCTCTAAAAGAAGATCCAATTAAAATTAGACCTACTTTTTCTAAATAAATATTTAACATTTATGTTAAAAATGTTAATTTTTGAGCCAGAAATTTTTATTTGCTTTTGTCAAATTATTTATATTAATATTATTTATAGACATTATACTTATGTATGCTTCAATATATATAAGTTTTCTGATTTTTTTTTTTTTTTTTTTTGGAGACAGAGTCTCACTGTGTTGCCCGGGCTACAGTGTCGTGGCATCAACCTAGCTCACAGCAACCTCAAACTCCTGGGTTCAAGCGATCCTCCTGCCTCAGCCTCCTGAGTAGCTGGGACAACAGGCATGTGCCACCATGCCCAGCTAATTTTTTCTATGTATTTTTAGTTGTCCAGCTAATTTCTTTCTATTTTTTTAGTAGAGACGGGGTCTTGCTCTTGCTCAGGCTAGTCTTGAACTCCTGAGCTCAAACAATCCGCCTGCCTCTGCCTCCCAGAGTGCTAGGATTACAGGAGTGAGCCACCACACCTGGCCAGTTTTCTGTTTTAATATACAAGTTGCTTATTCTGAGGAAACAGGCAAAGTAGAAAAGGACTGTATATTAAGACGGTATTATTGTCACCATGAATAAAAGAATAATATCTAGGAAAATTGGCAGTCTCTCTTTCATTTTATTAAAACAGCCTCCAAAGCATTAAGTACCAAGAAGGTTAAGGGAGAGTTCCAAAGTAGTTATGAAGACCAGCATTACTGAGCACATTGTTGTTCCATTGTTTGGTGATGACATCACTGGTTTCAGGGAATACTAATGGTTGGAAATAGCTTCTTCCAAATTTTCGGTGCTTATGACAATGAAAATACCTAATAGTTGTTTGGATTTTGTGGGGCTATGGATGCAAGCAGTGGCTGGCACATAAAAACAGCTAAGTTGCTTCATGGGATGTATAGAAAGCCATAGCATATTCTTTGACTAGAATATAATGTTTACCACAACAAATGCAGAAAGGAGTCTGATAGCAAAACACTAGTTGCTGAATACAGTACAGTGAAACAGTGGTTACAGAGCCCCAGAGAATTAGACAGAGATAGGTTTCAGTCTTGGCTTACCACTTACTAGCTGTTGAACTTTAAGAAATTAGTTGAAATCTCTACTCCTCAATTTTCTCAACTGAAAATAAAGATAATAATAGTTCCTAATTCTTTATTCATTCAGCAAATATTTGCTGAGTGCCTGCTGTGTTCTAGGCACCGAGGATACTGCAGTGAGGGGAAAAAACAGATAAAAATCTCTGCCCTCATTGGCTTTCGTGAGGGAGGTAGACCATAAATAAGATATGTGTTAAATATATAGATCGCAGTAAGCGCTGAGGAGAAAACAAAGTAGGACAAGGGGAATATAAAGTGAAATGGAGAATAAGGTTAAAATATTAGGTATTTTAACCCTAAGAAAGGTTACCATGAGGAATATATGTGAATAACGCATGTTAAGCATTTAGCAGAGTGCCTGGCACATCTAAGGCCTCAGTAGGAATTAGCAGCTGTTACGATTATGTATGTGATATAAAGAAAAAGGCAAGTCAGTTGAGATAACACTAACCAAAGTGTGTTGAAGATTATATCTAATGAAAAAAAGTTTGTGTGTGTACAAGCCCATATCCAGAGACTGGTGGATATTTTTTATTCATTATAAATGGAATCTCTTCAACTATGAACAATTTAATTTTCTGAGCTACTTACCAAAGCTTGTAGTTATGTCATCAGATGTGTTTTTTGTTTAGTTTTATTTATGTTTTACTTTACTTTGAACATTAGCTGATCTCTCCCACTGTTTGGAGTTAATAGATGTAAATCAAGTGACTCACAGTGATATTGAATGACTCTTACATTTGGGGCCTTGTATTTGGTCTTAAAACCATGACTGATGTACAAATTTAGGAAAATGAATTTGTATTCCACTTAAATCTGTGACTCATGGATTACCTTCTAGGTTGTTATATTTATCCTTTGAATGTGTATCTGGATCATCAAGACTTATATCTGACTACTCAGATAAAAAGCACCATGAATTTAAAGCTGGAGACCTTTTGTTATTTTATAGAATGGAGCACATTTAGAATGACACTATTTAGTACTCAAAATAAGGTAAATAATGGCCTACTACTTTGTGTCTTTCAGTGTGTTGGCATGCATCAGCCCAGAAGCAGTGATCTCTGGATTAAACTACATGTCATTTGCTAATGTTGGTATGAGTGGCTTAAGCCCCAATGGTGTGGATTTGAGCATGGAGGCAAATGCGATAGCACTGAAATATTTAAATGAGCATCAGCTGTCACAGTTGTCTCTCACTCGATCAAACCAAAACAACTGTGACTCATCTTTTAGCCTTCTACATATTAATACAGACAGAAGTACAGTGGGGCTCAGTTTAATTTCGCCAAACAACATGTCATTTGCAACCAAAAAATATATGAAAAGATACGGACTCATACAAAGCAGTGACAATAGTGAAGATGAAGAGGAGCCCTCCAACAATGCAGATAGCAAGAATGAACATTTACTGAATGAAAACCTTACATCCACACCTGAACAACTTGGTCGTCAGAAAGAGCCTTCCAGGAATGCCTGTGAAATAATCAGTTGTTATAACTGTGAATCTATGGGCGCCCACACAGATATGCCAGTGTTGAGAAATATTACAAATGAAATTGTGCAGCCAAAAGCAACACAGCCGTTAAATGAAAACCCAGCTTTCTTATTAAAAAACCGTAAACCAAGTCCTGTAGGGAACCTCCGAACTGGGAAAGCAGAGTTTACTCAACATCCTGAGAAGGAGAATGAAAGGGACATTCCAATTTTTCCTGCAAATTTGCAACCTTCTGAAACTTTAAAGCAAATGAATAGCATGAATTCAGTAGGCACCTTCTTAGATATAAAGCGCCTCAGACAGTTGCCAAAATTATTTTAAACCTTTAACTCCCTGTCGTTCTGATATAAGGACAGGGTGTCTCCTGAAGATACTTAGGGAAACCCCAGAGCCTTTTGGTGATTTTGGATTCCTAATCATTCCAGGAGTCAGTCTCTTTCTTGGTGGCAGCTGATTGGAAAGAGCTGAACAAGTGACTTGATTGTCTATAAAGACGGCTGGCTAGTGGGAGGGCTAAGTTCTCATTGTTCAAATGGTGCTGTTCAGCATCACTGAAAATTTTAGGAAAAACAAACCTTGAGATCAGTTATTTCAACAAACTTAGGAAAACATATACTACTACCCAACTCTGAATCTGTACTGCTGTTTTATACTGTACATTTTAAGAAGTCCATTTTCCTAGCATGTTGCATCTCTGCATCTACCCCATATCACTAAAAGAACACGAAGTTATCATGACCCTGACTAAATTAGCAAAATCAACCCTTCTTGAGTTTAAGGGGAAAGTTATTTTTTTAAATGTTTTATATAAGGAGTATATTTCCTCTTAAGATGCGTATTTATTCTGGAAATACAAATTTTGCTGTGTGGTGGGTTATGTTAATGTAACATCTTCAGTATATAGCACTAGCTATCACAGAATAAGCAAATTACTGAGAGTGTTTTATAACCTTTGTGAGTTTTTCAAGTGTCTCAATATTTTTAATAGAACTTAATAAAAATGTCTAGATTGACTGTTTTCCTTTGTTCTCTGCTATAGTTTGTTCTTCACCACTTTTTAAAAAACTTTTAGATTCCCCAAAAGTTACCAAAATAACACAAAGAGTTCAAGTATACCCTTCTCCCTGAGTCCCCTGATGATAACATCTTACGGTAATCATAGTAAATTATCAAAACCAAGTAACTGACACTGGACAGGCACAGTGACTCATGCCTATAATCTCAGGTGCTCAAGAGGCTGATCCATTTCCAAATCAGCTGTGGTTTTCTGAGGCAATAACCTGCTAGAACAATTTATAGTTAGCAAGCCCAAGTGTAGTAACATGGTGGCTCCCTACTGTTCCTCACTGGAGCCGTGACCAGTTAGTGCATCCTTCCCTATGTCATTGCTCTCTGAAGTTAAAATTAAGACATGAATGGCAATGGTGATGTCTTTCCCTGTGTTTCCAAGAGCATCTTTTGGGGCTTTAGTTATTTTAATAAATAGCATAAAAATCCACTTACACATTTACTGTAGTAAATTTAAGTAATGGAATTGTTGATGTCACTTTTCAGTGTGTTCTGTTTAACTTTAGCCCTCAGTATTTTACCCAAAAGTGAGTGTGGATACAATTTATATCGACACTATTGAAAAAACAGTGTTAATGAATTAACTAATAATCTCATTAATTACCTTTATCACTGAGAGCCCTGCAATGTTTGTAACAATCAAGAAGCTATTTGAACAATAAAAACAACCTGAGGCTTTTTAGGCAGAACCTAATTTGATCACTTTTTACCACACCCAATTGAAGGCCACATCTAATTAAGGATAAGATGTTCAGTTTTGGAGACACTGAATTTAGACTGCATAGTGATTCAACAAAACATCTCTTTCTACTAAATATGTGCTAAGAGGGACCGTCACTGAAGCCTACTGTAGAAGGTTCTCTAAGAAGAGTGTTTTACTATGGGATGTTATTCTGCAGATGTTGCTATGATAGCTTTTAGGCATCTTTAGAAAAGGCATATTTCTGATGGAGGGAACAACTTGTGTGGAACATGGAGCTATGAACATGTATAGCATTGGAGGAGAGGGTTTGGGGGAGGAAACTGAAGATAGCAAAGAGAAAATATACTAGTAGAAAAAACTGAATTAGGAGTTAGCAATAATTGGATTTCTGTTGTCACTCTGCCCCCCAAACTCTGTAACAATGGACATGTCACAGGCTTTAATTTCCCCAGTTTCTGAGGTGAAGGGGTTATTCCCAAGTGTCTCTGACATGCTCTGATAGTATGAAATAATGATGCTGAAATCGGGTGTGAGCAGTGGTTTGCAAGTCCAGAGGAAGGAAAGGCTTCTCGCAAGACAGTGTTGAAGATGGGCCTTGAAAGATTTTGAAGGATTTCCACCGGCTGAGGTCAGGAAAAGGTATACCTACTTTTTATAATGTTTACTATATTTGACAATTTAAAAGGAAAAAAGGAATACAGTTTTCCTCACCAAAATGTTAAGTAATACCCGTTCAAAGGGGTAACAATATGACTCTCCAGCTCTGGATTATTCATTCCCTGTTTTTAAGGAGCTCAGGTCCATGGAAGAAAAACATAAAACCCACAAAAAGGTGCTTTAGGAGGAAGCCTGGGCAATGCTTCCTATCTCTTCCTCTCTGCACCTCAAACCGGAATGGTCTGGGTCGCGGAGAACATCCTCAGAGGAAATCCTGCTTTCCCACTTCCTGGTGGGAGGCTGAACTCCAGGAAAAGGATGGATTTGAGGAGAGCTCTGTGTCCTGCCTGTTCACGGGAGGTCCTGGGGCCACAAGGAGGGGGAGGGGCTAATTAAAAACAGTGGAAAAGATGACATGAGGTATCCAAGGGTGTCAGAGCTGCAGGGCCCTCAGAAATCACGTGGTCCTTATACACATGTGGACACTGGGGCCCAAATAAGAGATGGGACTTGCTCAAGCTCACACAGTGTAGTAAGCACAGAGCTGGGCCTGGAACCCAGGACTCTAGCCCTCCAGACCATACTGTCAGATGCCAAATGGCATTTGAGTCAAAAAGTTAGATATTGAGCAATCAAACCCAGGGCCTCTCTATTCCCAGGAAGGAAAAGGCAGTACGCACACACAAACATACCTTCCAGCCTTCTTAACTTTGCTCATATTGCTCCTTTTGTTTCTAAACTCTGCACAGGTTCAAAGCCCTGTGTACCCTCTAAAGCCCAGCTAAATGTTACCCCTCCGCATCCCCTCCCCATCCTGCAGGAAACCTAATTGGAATCCTCATGTGGAAGTAATACTTTACTTCTGTGAAATTCCCTAGCCCTTTCTCTGGTAATTTTCTTGTTCTCTTACAGAATTCATTACAACCAGCTTATGTGTTGGTTTATGAGTACCCGTGGCTGGGAGCTTCTCAAGGGCAGGGACCACCTATGATCCCCTTGTCCTCTAAGAGCCACATGGAAAAGATCTGCTGAATGTCCCGCCATATCAGGGGCCTTGTACTAGACTCTGGGGAGCATAACCCAGAGAAGGCGCTGTTAGGCCCTGCCGTTGTAGATAAGCATTTATGTGTGCACAGACACGTGCAGAATCATATCCATCCAACATCAGAGTCCTACTCAGTATCACATTCAGACCTCGTAGTAGCCCTTCCAGGTAAACAGAAGCAAACATGCAGATTCACATGCAGCACCCAGATGTACTCACAATTACAGAGAATTCGGACAAAAGCCGATGAAAAGACCTGTAAGTGACAGAGTCCTGGTTCAGGACAGTGAAATGAGGATGAGATTGAGGGAAGATGAGATCTTTTTGAAGATCAGAAACTTCCTGCTACAGGACCAATACTGTTTGCTAGCTACCTCGCAGATAACTGGGGTCGTAGGGAAAGCACTAATACATATATTCCCTCATCAAAGCATAACAACTTGGGGAAGCAATAATAAAAGTTAACCTTTGCTGAACACACCTGCTATGTTCCAAGTCTGTTACACTTGTTAACTTATCTCTCACAACTGTGTGAGGTAGATATTGTAAAGAGTGGAAAATAGGAAGTTCCCACAGCCAATATGAGGATTCAAATCCTGGCAGTCTGGCTCTGGAACCCATGTTCTTAACCTGAGCATCAGGTGGGAATTAGCCCTGTGAGGACATGGAGACCCATGTGTAATGTGCCGAAAGTCACACAGGTGAAGTAAGTGGTGAAGTCGGGATTTGAACTCAGGTCTGTCTGGCTTCAGAGCCCAAATTGTCTCTTCCTTCTTTTTCTGCTTCTCCTTCTCCCTCGGGAGCAGAGGGTTAAAGTAAGCATGTGCTTCAATTCCCTAAAACTCATGTTCCTACCTTGATAAGGTGATGCCAGGTCTTAGACTTGGGTTGGAAGGGAGCAGATTCATGTACCATAGCTGGGTCACTCTTGATGTGTGACTTGCTCCAAACCTCCAAAACCACCCTAGAGGGGCCTGCGCTGTGACTCTCCAAGCCCCCTGCTTGCCCTCCCTTCTCCACCTGGCACAAGGACCATCTGCGGAGATAGGGAGAGTCAGAGTGCGTCTACCCAACCCCCACCCCCGTCAAGGCCTGCATTTCCTGGGCCACCCCAGGAAGGGGCTGAGACTCACAGCTTATGTAATCCTGGAACCATTTATCTCCTTGCAAGGGCCATACAGGATACACTTTCACATTTCTCTGGGGCTGGTTTCTAGGACCAGGAGGGCTGGCCAGTTCCGCTTCCTCCACTGCATTCACGGCCCAGGTTCCTGCTGGGTGGTTTCCCTCCACTTCAATTTCTTTCTCCAGCTCTGTCCTGTCCCTCTTAATTTTTCAGCGTACATTTGCAGCGCTCCTACTCTTCCTCTGTGATATGCTCCTTGCCTTTGAGGGTCTTTGTGGGGTACATAGACACCCAGATAAGTGTGGTCAGCACCACGTTAGGGGGATGTTTAAGCCACAAAGGAGAAGGAGCAGGAGGAAAGCGCTTCTGCTCTGCGGAGAGTCTCAGGGCAGCCAAACCCCTTGGCTTCCTCTGCCTGGAGGAGGTTCACTTGGTGTTCACCCTTCCCCGTCCTCCTGCCACCCAGTTAAGTAGGGCCCAATTCCCCAAGGGCCTCGGGAAGCAAGATAATAGTGGGAATAACCTGGGAGAAGCAAAATGCCCACCCATGTGCTGCCAAAGGCCTGAGCTAATATACATGATTTCATTCGATTCCTTTGCATTTCCCTAAGCCTGTAGTAGGCACATGCCTCGGTTCCCTGAGGGCAGCTCAGATAGGCTCTTAAGTCCTCTCACATCCCCCAGCAGCCATCGCAGGGCTCGGCACTACTGCTCAACAGGTGCTTGTTTAAAGTGAACAAAGAAGCAGGGGCTATGCCCACTGTAGCAATTAGGACACTGAGTTCCAGTGAGGGTGATTGGTGGCCCTCCCCAACAGCTTTTAGTAATAGAGTTGGGAAAGAACCGGGATTTCTGCACCTCCTGCAGGGCATGCTATCCAAGAAAGTGTAGTGTGTCTTATTCATCTCTGCCATCCAGGCAGCTAGAATATTGTCTGGCACAAACTAGGTACTTAATAAATGTGGAATGAAATGAATGAGGGGGTGAAGCTGGGTGAGTGTGTGTTTTGCATACTCCTGGCCTAACATTCTCATCTCAGCTACTGCAAAGCCCCTTTGTGTAACTGGAGCCACAATCTCACTGAGCTTCTCCCTGTCCTCGCATGTGCCCTCCACTTCCCACCACTGGGCCTTTGCACTTGCTGTTGCCATTTCCTGCCATCTGCCCCTGTTATTCACAGTCCAAAGCAGGTGCTCCACTTTTATAAAGTTCTTTCTGATCCTTCCCAGCCAGGATAACCACAGCAAACACACACACACACACACATACACACCCTGCCTCTCCTGGGCTCCCAAAGCACTTTGTGCACCCTTCTCCAGGAGAGCTTGTATTAAGCTGCACTGTAATTCTTTGCTTCTGTCTCTGTCTCCTTCATCTTAGTATCCCTAGGCCTGAATACAAAGCCTGGTGTGGAGTAGAAGGTCATAATAAAAAATAACACCTTCTTTATTAAATGTGGCTAGCCTGTTCTAAGTCTTGTAAACTTTCCAACAACTCTGTGAATCATGTGTTATTTTTACCCCTATTTTAGAGATAAGGAACCGGAGGCCCAGAGAAGCAATGTGACTTTCTCAGCATCATCAGCTACTAAGTAGTTAAGAAGGAACTCCAGCCCCGTGTGGCCTGACAATCAAACACGTGCTCTTAACCAGCGATTAATTAGGCTCCATGTTGTGGAATGGGGTCTGGGCTGGGCGGAGGAGAGGTCTCCTGCCACAGTTTTTCCTCGTGACTCAGAGCTTCTGACAGGGCTAATAGGCCTAATTCCCTGCTTCCAGTTTACTAAGCCCGTGCAGCTCCTGAATGGTGCCTTTCAAAACTTTCCCCTTCCCTTTCCACCCCACTCTTCATTGTCCCTTCTCCCCCATCCCATATAGCTGACAGACCCACTTATGACCCTCTAACAAGTCTAACCTGTGAGAAATGTGACAAGGGAATCGGGACACCTTGTTTCTGTGGGGTACCTGTGCCCAACTGGAGCTCTCATCGAGAGCCTGAGCAGAGACCAAACAAGAGGAAGGAGGCAAAGATGACAGATAGATTAAAGACAGAGACAGAGATGGTCAGAGTCAGGAAAGAAAAGCAGACTCAGAGAGAGAGAGACAGAGAGGCAGAGAGAAAGGAAGAGAGAGACAGAGAAATGGAGAGAGTGTGCTTGAGATAGAGATGGCAGAGTGAAAGAGATGATAAGAGATAAAAGGGAGAGAGAGAGATCCTGTGGTTTTCCCACCTCATCTCCATTACAGATAGGGAAACTGAGGGTCAGAGGAAGAACTGACCCTACCTCCTGGCAGATGTCTCTGACACTTTTCCAAACACCATCAATTCAGTCCCCAAATCTTTCCTCATGCCCTGTGTGCCCGGCCCTGAGCAGCGTTGAGTTACACTGTCACAGAGGGTTCCAGAATGTGCTAATCAGGACAGCAAGAGGTGGGAGGAGGAGATATCAGTGCAGGTAGGGCAGGATTGATCAGAGGTTTCCTGGATGAGGTAGGATTGAGAGTGCCATAAAGAATGTTTGTAGTCAGCTTTATTGAGGCAAGATTTATATGCTTTAACATGTACCCATTTTAGTGTACAGTTCACCGAGTTTTGACAAATGCTTATACTCATATGACTACCACCACAATCAAGATACAGAACATCTCCTCTACCCAGCCTCTTGTGTCATGTGTCATGTCCCTTCTACCATCACCCCTGATCTGGACTCTGCCATTATAGATTAGTTTGCCTTTTCTAGAGTCTCATATAAATGGAACTATACACTATATACTGTTTTGTGTCTGGCCTCTCTCACTGAGCATGTTTTTGAGATTTTTTTTTTATATTCTTGAATATATGAGTAATTCATTTCTTTTTTATTGCTGAGTAGTATTCTATTGCATGAATGTACTACAATTTGTTTATCCATTCACCTGTTGATGGACATTTGAATTGTTTCCAGTTTTTTGCTATTATAAATAAAGCTGCTATGAATATTTATGTAAAAGTGTTCTTGTGGATATATAATTTTCAATTCTTTCAGGAAGCATATGTTCATAAACTGCAAATGTATAAGGAACTGCCAAAGAGTTCTCCAAAGTGGTTGAGTAATTTTTGCATTCCCTTCAACAGTGTAGGAGAATTCCAGTTGCTCCACATCCTCACAAACTCTTGGTATTGTCAGTTGTTTAAACTTTAACCTTTTTAGTGGATGTGTCATGGTATTTCATTTAAGTTTTTTTTTTCTTTTTTCTTTTCTTTATTACAGTATAATTTACATATCATGCCTTTACCCTACAAGCCAGAAGGGACTGGGTGCTCATTTAAGTTTTAATTTACATTTCTCTAATGCAAATTTGAGCATCTTTTCATGAGATTTTTGGCTATCTGGGTTTTTTTGTTGTAGTTTGTTTTGTTTTTGAGACAGAGTCTTGCTGTCTCCTGGGCTACAGTACAGTGGCATCATCTTAGTTCACTGCTCAAGCGATCCTCCTGGGTCAGCCTCCCAAGTAGCTAGGACTACAGGCATGCATCACCATGCCTGGCTAATTTTTCTATTTTTTGAGAGACGAGGTCTCACTCTTGCTCAGGCTGGTCTTGAACTCCGAGGCCTCCTGCCTCGGCCTCCCAAAGTGTTAGGATTATAGGCGTGAGCCACCGCACCCACCCATATCTGTTTATCTTCTTTAGTGTCACAAAAGATTTAAACCAGGACATACTGCAATACCATCCAAAATGTTCAAGATTTTGAAGTAGTTCTCCCAAAGTAACAAATAGTTCATTATAACCAGAAGGAATGAAGAGGACACCGGGGCCAAGCTGACTTGGATGCATATCACCTGAGTGACTTTGGATAAGATGAGACTGTGTCCTCATTTCTAAAGTGGAGATCACACTAGCAGCTCGGCAGGGTTATCATGGAGGACCAATGACAGAACGAACGGAGGCAGAAGCAGGGGCAATGCAGGCACACACAGCAGGTGCTCAGTACATACATTTTTAAAGGGCCGCGGGGTGCAGGGGTCCTGCCCACATATATTAATGTGTACACATGGGCCAGGTCCCTGTCTCAGTGACCATCACAACTATCTGCTATCCAGAGAGGTGGTGGCTGTGCACATGTGCTGTCCTTTTCTAACTGCTCTGGGAGTACAATCTTTGATGGCAGAGCTGTTGGGGTTCTCTGCTCATGAGACCAGACAAGCTTAGGCACTATCCTTTCCATAAGTTTTGAAAGTAGCTTTGGTTTCTGCATGCTTTTGGAAGAAGCATGAGTTAGGGAAAGGGAAATGGCTTTGAAACATTAGAAAGCACAATGCTTTCTTAACATACTCAATTGTTTTACTTTAGCCTTTGCTATAGATGGGGGTTGTAAGCTAGAGCTGTGGTTCTCAAACTTTTCATGTGCATCAGAAATCACCTAGAAAGCTTCTGAAAATAGATTGCTGGACCTCACCCTCAGAGTTTCTGATTTATTAATAGAAGGCCTGGGGTGGGTCCTGAGAATTTGCATTCCTAACAGGTCCTTAAGTTATGCTGACTGTCCACTTTGAGAACCACTGAACTGGAGTGGAGTCCCTCGCATCCCTGAGAATTCTGGCAGTGCTGGGGTTGGAAGCACAGCGAGGACTCTCAGGCTTGGCATTCTTGAGGCCCACTTACTGGTGTGGCAGGGGTTCTTTCAGGGCAAGGAACAGAGACAAAAATGGAGAGAATAGTCATTTGGAAGTGGAAGGGAGAAATAATGACACCTCCTTAAATTGAAGTTTTTATCATTAAAAATAATCCTCATACAAACAGTATGATGTATAGACAACTACCACCTCACTTCTACAGATGAGGAAAGTGAAACTCAGATAAGTAACTTGCCTAGAACTACACAGTTGAGCCGGCAAGTCGGGGAGCAGGGACAGGAGCTCAGTCTGCCCAGCTGTTGCACTTGGTCTGCTGCCGTGGCAGCACCAGGGCTGAAAGCCAGACTGCCCCAGGCATGAATTCTGCCTCCCCACTTACTAGCTAGGTGTTCTCTGCAAGTTGCTCAACTCTCTACCTATAAAATGGAATAGTCCTACCTCACTGGGCTGTAAGTCTTAACTGAATTAATATTTATGAAGTGCCTAGAACAGTACCTGGCACATAGTAACTGCAATATAAATTTGTTGAAAATAAACCGGCTGCCCTTCAGACTGCACACACCGCATCCCTTATCTAGAGAACAGGCTCAGAGATGGTACAGGACAGAAACACTTGAAATTTTTTTATTTTTATTTATTTATTTATATATTTTTGAGACAGAGTCTCACTCTGCCCAGGCTAGAGTGCCATGGTGTCAGCCTAGCTCACAGCCACCTCAAACTCCTGGGCTCAAGCGATCCTTCTGCCTCAGCCTCCTGAGTAGCTGGGACTACAGGCATGCGCCACCATGCCCGGCTAATTTTTTTACATATTTTTAGTTGTCCAATTAATTTCTTTCTATTTTTGGTAGAGACGGGGGGGGGGGTCTCGCTCTTGCTCAGGCTGGTTTCGAACTCCTGACCTTGAGCGATCCTCCCACCTCGGCCTCCCATAGTGCTAGGATTACAGGCGTGAGCCACCGTGCCTGGCCACACTTGAAAATTTTTTAAAGCCTCACTTTCGGGTTTAGACAGAACCCAGCCTTTGGTGGCGGTGGCGGTGGCGGAGGCAGTGGCAGTGGCGAGGCGGTGGTGGTGGGGAACGACAGACTCAGGCCCAAGCCTAGCCCGCTCTGCTCTCTACCGCTTGCGCTTTCGCTCCCGCCTCCCCTCCCCCTCGCCACCCGCACCCCACCGGGCGCTCTGGGTTTCCTGCCCGACAGAGGCCCCAGTTTGGGGCGGGTGGAGGAGGGGTGGCATTTCCTGGCCCGGCCGCCGGCCGCGTCACTAGCTCATGGACGCTTGGACAACGCGCTGACCGACAGGCACCAGATGCTATTTTGGGCGGCGCCCCGCTTAGCGCGCAGTTTCCGTTTTTCCACCGGCGGGTCGGAAACAGGGGAGAGGGAGGGTGTAGACGTCACAAGCCCCCAACCCTCAGCAGACGCTTGGGGGGTAATGTCCAGGCAGCTGCTACACTGTTAGAATCTGGAGCTCGGCGGAGAGCATACGTGTGGAGTTGGGGGATGGTGGCGGTCACCTTCTGCCCAGCAGATAGAAAGAAGCCTCTGAAGTAGGGTAGGGTTGACCAAAGCCCCAAAGCCTTTCCACCTGTCCTCTTTTTCTTTTTCTTTTTCTTTTTCTTTTTCTTTTTCTTTTTCTTTTCTCCTCTCCTCTCCTCTCCTCTCCTCTCCTCTCCTCCCCTCCCCTCCCCTCCCCTCCCCTCTCCTCTTCTCTTTTCTTTTCTTTTCTTTGACAGGTCTTGCTCTGTCAGCCAGGTTAGAGTGCAGTGGAACGATCATCATAGCTCCCTGCACCTCAAACTCCTGGGCTCAAGCGATCCTCCTTGCCTCAGTGATCTCAGTAGCTGGGACTACAGGTGTGTGACATAACGCCCAGCTAATTTTTCCATTTTATTGTAGAGATAAGGGTCTTGCTGTTGCTCAGGCTGGTCTCCAATTCCTGGCCTAAAGCAATCCTCTGGCCTTGGCCTCCCAAAGTGCTAGGATTACAGGCGTGAGCCACCATGCCTGGCCCAAACCAAGTTTTATATACTAAATATGTATCATCTTCATCCCCCTCTTGTCACCTCTTCTGCCACACGGTAGTCCAACCTCTAACCCCCCTGCCCTGGACCACTGCATTGGCTCCAGAACTGGTCGCCCAGCGTCCTTCTTACCCCCACACACCCCTATTCCACAATGCTGCCAAAGAGCTTTCTAGAAATGCAAATCTGGTCCCATATGATACTATGCCCACCCTCAAATCAAACAAAATTGTTCCAAAAAATCCTTTACATCATCCACAAGCTTGCACCAGCCATACTGGACTCTTTTCTGTTCCTTTCATGAGCCTACAGCCCTTCTGCTTTAGCCCTTGGCCCAGCTGCTTCCTCAGCCCACCTGGAAGGTTCTGGATGCTCACTCTTCTCTCCATCCCCCAAATTCCACTCTTAGATCTCAGTCCAGGCCCCATTTTCTCAGGGAAGCAGTCCCCACCTTGGATGTCCTATATGGGAATGACTAAATGTTTTTTCTAGGGGCTCAGAGACATGAAATGATTTGCCCAAGGGTCCCACAGCTTAAGAGTGGCAGAGCTAGGTTTCAAACTCAGAATTACATGACTGCACCCTATTAAGTGATGCCACCAAGCAAAGGTGAGGGGGAATTGGCTCTTTTTCTCAGAACATGAGTGGCCCTTCTACCATGGGATTCTGTGAAAGTTACCTGCATCCACGTGGCAGCCTGACTTCCATCATAGAGCACAAGAGGAACAGAGGGCACAGGCAGCACTGAATTAGCCGTATGTTCTCAGAGAATTGCCCTGATGACCAAGGAGGAGCCAGAACCCAGACTGGGGCCATACTCTGGGCTCAGTCCTTGACTGGGTCTCAGTCTGTGACCAAACTAGGGGCTTTCCCCCTGTTCTCAGGCTCCAAAAGGAGCACAAAACCGGAGATACTGGAAGGACAAGTGGACACGATGGGTAGAATTGTGGACTTGGATACCAGAGTTTGGATCTTGGCTTTTCTGTGAGTGACTGTAAATTCTGGCCAAGTCACATTTCTCTGTGCCTTAATTTCCTTCTCTATGGTGACAGCCAGAACTCCCATGCAAGTGCATATGATGTTGCCCCAGGCCACTGGGCTGCGGGGAGCTCCATACATGATCCCCCTCACTACCATCTTTTAAAAGTCATTTTATTTAATTCTCACAACTCTATGAGGTAGGTATTATCTCCTCATTTTACAGATGAACTGAGGTCTGGAGCTAAGTGAGTACAATTTTTTTTTTTTTTGAAACAGAGTCTCACTGTGTTGCCTGGGCTAGAGTGCTGTGGCATCAGCCTAGCTTACAGCAACCTCACACTCCTGGGCTCAAGCGATCCTTCTGCCTCAGCCTCCCAAGTATCTGGGACTACAGGCATGCGCCACCATGCCTGGCTAATTTTATATATATTTTTTCTTCTTCTTTTTTTAGTTGGCCAATTAATTTCTATTTTTTTTTTTTTTTTAGTAGAGACGGGGTCTTGCTCTTGCTCAGGCTGGTTTTGAAATCCTGACCTTGAGTGATCCACCAGCCTCCCAGAGTGCTAGGATTACAGGTGTGAGCCACTGCACCAGCCAGTGAGTACAATTTAAGCCTGTGATTTTTCTACTCCACCATGAAAGAATGAACCCAGATACCCTCCAAGGGCTGGACTCCAGTCACCCAGATGGCACTAGACAAATCTTGGTCCCTGCAGTGAGTTGAATCCAGATCCTTCGTGCCAGCCCGGGTTCTGGTCTCCCCTCTTCACCAGCTGACCTCCAGAGAAGTCTCTGGTGCCCAATTTCCTTCAAACCCAGGCTTCACCACTCACTAGATCTGTAACATTGGGAAGGGACTTTTACTTCCTGTGTCTGTTTCCTCATCAGTAAATCGAGGATAATAATAGCACCAACTTATCAGGATTATTTATGAAGAGTAAATGAGTTAGTATCTGTAGAGTGCTTAGAATAGTGCTTCAGTTGCAAGACTAAAATGTTTTAAAAAGCTGTTGTTATGTGTGAAGCAGTGTCCCTGTGCTCTGGGCGCAGCCTGAAACCGAGCAGAATGGACATTTTAATCTCTCTTTTGACATCAGTAGCTTCCACAGGGCCCCTTGGGTTGACTCACCGGCTCTATTTTAGAGGACCCGGGAGGAGCTGGGGAACTTTCTGGGATAAGGGGAACTGCCCAGTGAAATCTGGGTGTCTAGGACACTGGAGAAAGAACGAATGAAGAAAGAAGGGTTGGGAGGTGATGATTTTGGTGTCTTGGTGGCCTTCAGGGGCGGGGACAGAGTGTTGCGGTGAGAATGGCTGAAGAAAGGTATCTGGAAGGCCAAGGAACTGAGGTAGTGGGGAGCTGGGGTTCCCGAGAGGCCGCGGGGTCAGAGTTGGGGCTGGATCTCCCGGGTCCTAGACTGCGCGCCCGTCTCTCTCCGCGGTGCATTCCGGAGCCGGTCCCAGCGCCGCGCAACCCGTCCCCACTCCCTCCGGTGAAATTGCCAAATTAAAATGAATCATTTGGCCCATAATGGCCGAGGCGCTTATCGGGGGCGGGCGGACCCGCGGCAGCTCCTTATCTCGGCGGCGCACACGGCCCCGGCGCGCCGCGGTCCATGCTAACGAGGCCGGGAACGTGAGCGGGATTAGAGCGCTGCGCGGGTGCGGGCGGCCCGGGCGGGGACGCGGGGCGCGGGTGCGGGGAGGGGCGGCAGGGGCGGGCCTCCGCCGCCGAGGACCCGGCCGCAAAATGGCCACGCGCGGACCCCCGCTGCGGAAAAACGTGAGCATCCCGGCCCGTTCTAGAGGAAAAGCAACCCGCAGCCCCCACGGAATTCCTCGTCAATTCCCTCCCTCTTTTCCCCCGCGCCCGCAAAAGAGGTCTTCGCTCCTCTTCCCCTCGGTTTCTTTCGACCCGGGAGCACTTTCTCCCGACGCCCCCGCCCTCGCCGCCGCCGCCCCTCCCGCCCTGGAGACTCTCTTCCTTCCCCTTTTTCCTTACGCAATATACAGAAACGCGCGAGGCGGTGGTTGGTTTTCATTCCTTCTCCGTGGTTGTGTGCATGCGGTGGCATTGTGAGAGTGCGTTCGTGTGAGCGTGGGCAGCGCTGACTGTTCCCGAGTGTGGCCTTCTGGGCGGTGGGTCGTGTGTCGAGTGTGGTGTTGTCTGCGCTGGCTGGGTGTGTAGTTTGGGACCCTTCGAGGCCCTTTGCGTTGTCTTCGTTGTGATGGTCAACAGGGCTCCTCTCCTGTTCCTTGTGTTGGGTTGTGTGGCCTTCGCGACGGTGTTGGTTTCGTTGTTACGTCTGGCCTGCGTGATCCTGATGATGCTGGGTTGTGTGTCCGTGAGACTGCAGTTGACTGATTTGTTATGTCATGTTGGACTGTGTGCGGGTCTGCCCACGTTGGCTTGTGGGGCAGTGTTGGGTTGGGCCGTGTTGGGTTGTGTTTATTTGCTTCCCCTCCGTGGGACTGGGCCATGTGTGGTCTCGTCCCCACTGAGCTGTGTGCCTGAGTGCCGGTGTCCTTTAGAGATGTATTTGCAAATCGCTGGGGGCGGGAGTGGGGCGAGGGCGAGCGGGAGATTGAGGCTCTGGTGGGGGTGGCGGCATGGGAGGAGGGGAGCGGGATTTCACATTTTATTCCAAATTATGATGTATTCGGGAGCCAGCGTTGGCTTGGATGGGCCGACAGAGCCCGGCCGGCGGCTGCTCCGTCCGAAGGCCAGCTTGTGCCTTGGTTGTTTGAGGGGTTCGTTGGCGAGGGGGAGGCTGTTCCAGGCGCAAAGCTGAGCGGCGCTCGCTGAGGCCCGAGCCTTCACGCCGGTAGCAGCGGGCTTCGGTTCCCGCCACACTTCGGCCACGTCCATTTCTGGTCAGTTTCGTGGGTGCGGCCGCCAGGGTACGGGGGATAGGCCAGGAAAGGACAATGGGCACATTCTACAGGCCTCGAGCCTACGGTGGGGACCCTTGGGATCCCCTCCGGGGAAGCTTTTCCTAGCCTTTCTCGGGTAAGCGACATTCCCGCGTGGGTCCGGTACCCGTCACGACGGCGACCACGGCGGAGGCCGGGCTCCGTGGAGGGACGGGGTTAGTGCCGTCCTTGCTCGGGATGAGAGGACATTGTTTTGCCAGTTATTGTGATTGTTAATACCATCACCATCACAATCATCATCATTCATACCCTATTTTAATTAAAGTAATCGTCCAAGACCGCAGCAGCTTGTCCCTTTTAGCTTCTTCCGAGGGAGAACAAAGCAGCGCTGCTGCCCGCCCCCAGCTCTGTTTTCTAAGTTGCTGAGTTTGGCGTAGGGAGAGAAAATGGAGACAGGGACGGACACAGGCTCCATCGTAAAACAAACATTAACCCCGAACTAACACCGGGAAGGGGTGGATTGCCCCCTTCTTTCCTCCCCGCCTTCGTCTGGATTAGAGGAGGAGAAAGTCTTCTGCATTGTATTGAAACCCAGGGAAGAATTATTTCTATATTTTCACCAAAGCTACGGCAGATAGAAGGAGGCCTTCGCAATTAATCCAAGACTTCGATGTGTGATCATAAACTGGACGATTTAGGCAAAACAAATTAAACAAAACCCACTGGGGGAAAAATAAAAGCAAACGAAATCGGCTACACCCTTGCAAGCAGTATCGGGTTTGTTTTTAGCCTCTCTTCCTTTTGCCTTGTTTATTGCTGCAACAAATTATTAGAATTCCCCCCTACTCTGCCTGTCTAAACCCCTGAAAAAAATCGAAAATTGTTTTGTAGGGATGGTGGAGGAGAAGGTGGGGAATGTTTCTTTCTTTCCTTCGTTTTCTTCGTTTTCTTTCTTCCTCTCCCTTCCTTTCTTTTTCTTTCTTTTCTTAATCAGTAGGAAGAAACGTAGGGACCCGAATAGATCGTACATCTACCCTCTCCATTCCTGTAGGAAAGTACAGTCCTCGGAATTGGGTTGGGGTTTCACTGTGGGCTGGAGGTGGGTGGGGGTCGTGGAGAGAATAGGAGTCTCCGAACTTCTGCCCCACCGACCAGGGTCGCCTTTTTCGACACATCCTCCCACCCATCCACATCAAGCCCGGGACTACCTTCTCGGTGCGGCGGCAGCTCCGGCTTGGCCCAGGTTATTGAGCCGACCGCGTAGACACGTCGGTGCTTAGAAAACAAACTCGGCCACACTGAACCAGATCGATCCCAGTTGGAGGGTTCGAAAATGTTCTGGGCAGCCTGCCGGGAGGGGTGGTTGTTGTTGGAGTAAATAGTTATTCCTGATTGGTCAGGTGTAGGGTTCCTTTTTACTGGGGTTGGGGGAGGCTCCAAACACCTGCATGTTGGGGGCGGAAAACTGTTCGCGATTCCCTGGGCTGGTTATCCGGGGACATGAGGTAACTCCCAGCCATTGACCCCCATTTCTCTCTCTCCCTCCCTCCCTCTCGCCCTCCCTCTTTCTCTCCACCCCCCATCTTTCCTGGAAACTCGCTTTGGGCGCGGCAGACCGCGGAGGACCACACCGCAGCCTAACTGCTGGCCTCACGGCGAGAGAGGGGGAGAGCAAAGACCCCAATCCACAGCCTCGACACCGGCCTCCGCCCGCTCAGGCGGAGGAGTAGAGAGATCCTGTTCAGCGGGGCTGGTATCTCTAAATATGCCCCAGGTGAGTTTTTAGGAGTGGGAGATGGTGTCGGTGGAAACGGTGTCCAGAAAGGTCTTGGGTTCCGGCCCGGGTTTGGGGAGGCACAGGACGAGGACAGCCCAGTCTCAGGTTGGGGGAGGGGAGAGCAGCGCTGGGCTTGGGATCGGAGATCGGACTGCGGCTAGCTGCCTCTGTGGCCTGGAAGCAGGGCCTTTTCCTTTTTTCCTCCCTGGGTAAAACCAGTTGGTTGGATTTGCTCTTCCAGGCCGCTCCCATCATTCTGGGTTCTGTGGACGTTTCATAAGGCCAGTAACTTTGGGGCGGCTATATCCGGGTGGTGCAGGCGGTGCCTGGAGCTAGCGCAGGAAAAAGGCTGCAGCCTGGCTGGCTAGCGCAGTCCCCATCGGTGGGCCCTGACCCGGAGCCTGAGGCCTAGGGCGGGGCCGTGCTGGAACACCCTTCCACGCCCGTAGCCGCGGGGTTGGGGGGTGCAGTTCACTTGCGGTTTTGGTTCTGGTGCAAGCTTGGGGCTACCCCAGGTTGTCTTGAGAGTGTGGATGCAGTAGGAGGGACCCGAGGCCGGGTCTAAGGCGATGGCTGTTTTCATCTAAGAAATTCTCTGTGCCGAGGATAGGAAGCTGCTGGGGACCCCTCGCTTGCCCCTAGGCAGGAGCTCCGGGATCTCCTGCCTTGGTCAGGCCCACGGGGAAACGTTCCGGCCCTCTGGCAACTGGCGCCGAGGGTTTGGTGGTAGCCGCTGCGAGCTGGGTCTCCGCGGCACAAAGACAGAGGAGTCGCCATGGTCGAATACTCCAGTGCAGTGCGACTTAGTGAGAAACCTTCTCCGTTCTCTTCCATCCTTCCCAAATAAACGGAAATCACTCAGGCTTTCCTTTCTGTAATGTTAACCCAAGCCAAGTGATGCAGTTTAGTCGGCGACAACGTTCGGTGCTTGCTTGGGAGTTTTCCAGTGGCTGCCTCGGCTGGGGTGATTCCGGTAGCAGAAGAGCGGGCGGATTTTCCTGAGGTCCGGGAGGGCCGGGGAGACGTCCGCCACGGACCTGGGGGGCCAATCATACCTTTCTCACAGGGAGCCTTGGAGATATGGATATTTATAGGCGTCTGGTGAGGGCTTTGGGGGCCAGGGTCGATTCATCTGGAATATGTACTCACTCCCGTTGCCCCTCGGGAACCCGCTCCTATTGCAGAGCTGAGGAATTAATCAGAGGGTATAAGTGTGTCATAACAGAGCTTAAGCTCAGTCTGCTATTGCGGGGCACATTGTCACTCGGTTAGAAGCTGGAGCTGAAGCACAGGGCACTGGACACACGCTGGTGTGTCGGGACAATAAGGTAGGGAGCCAGCACCTTGGGGCTTGCACGTTTAGCCAGGGGCTGGTGTATTTCTGGTGCATTTCACGCTGCAGGGAGTGGGAGGACAGGGCTGATAGACTTCTGGTGCATTTCCAGTGGCCGCGGTGTCTCGGCAGTCGCATTCTGTGGATACAAACCTATTGTCTCCGCCATAATCATAAACTCGCTTCCAATGAAGCGTCAGGGACCCACTGCCTTTGCAGCTCCTGTACACCAGGCCACAGGGAATTTTGTCTTTTCTGATCCTGGCTAGGGGACTGGCAGACCCAGAGCAGGCGCTCAGTCTGAATCCCTAGGGGCCCGTGTCTGAGCAATTGAACTGGGCTCCGGAGGAGGCTCCAGAAGGTCCAGTCTTCCTTGGCGTGGGAGGGATTGTTCCCAGGATGAGTCCGGTGGAGAGCATTGCAGGGGCATAATGGGAACTCACTGGCTGCCATGAATGTTTAGATGGACTCTTCGTGTTGCTAAATTGGATTGTGTATTTATTTTCTGCTTTAAAATATCCCAATCATAACTTGTAATCCTAGCACTCTGGGAGGTCGAGATGGGAGGATCGCTTGAGCTCAGGAGACCAGCCTGAGCAAGTGTGAGACCCATCTCTACTAAAAATAGAAAAATTAGCTGGGGGTCATGTCCTGTGCCTGTAATCCCAGCTACTCGAGAGGCTGGGGCAGGAGGATTGAATCAGCCCAGGAGTTTGAGGTTGTGGTGAGCTCTGATGGTGCCACTGCACTCTAAACAGGCGACAGAGTGAGACTGTCTTTAAAAAACAAAAACAAAGCCCTCAATTGTATAATTCTGAGCAGAAGCCTTATTTTTAACAACTTATGAAGCCTGTTGAGTTGATTATATTTTTATTTTTTATTATTTCATTTATTTATTTTTGAGACAGGATCTCACTATGTTGCCCATGCTGATCTTCTCAAACTCCTGGGCTCAAACGATCATCCTTGCTCAAGCTCTGGAGTAGCTGGGATTATAGACACCAGCACTGCCATGCCTGACTTTGTGTGGGGGGGGTTTAATTACTAAAACCTCACAAGCATCCCCAAACTTTGGATCTAGAGTCTTTTCTCTTTTGGTTCTTGCTGGGGCTTGACTCCATCTGGATGAAGCCAGGTGGTGGAAGAACCCAACACACTTGTGGGGAGGGGAGCAGCTGCAGTCATCTTGGAGTATGCTTAGGGGTTCATATGGGAGGGTAGAGCAGTCAAAGTGAGATCAGGGTTCTGGTCTGGCTCTGAAACAGGCAGGCTGTGGGCGACTTTAGGCCAGGCAGTCCTCTCACTGGCCCATTCTCCTAGTTAAAAATAATAATGTTTACTTGAACATTTGCACAGTTCTTTTAAGTGCATAAAGGAAGTATTCCTCCTGTTTCTCAAAGAAGAACATGGAGGCAGGAGACAGGGAAGGGGGCGGGTGCTGGAAGGACCTTCAAGACCTGGGAAGAATACCTTGTCCTGCTCTTAGACTGGAACCTATACCCCACAGGCCTTTGAATGCCTGAGTTCCACACCACCTCAGCCAGGCCTCCCTTTCAGACCAGCCCTCACTTCTGAGTCCTGCATCTGTCCAGCTGAACAGAACCAGGTTCAGGGAGGTAGGGCCAGGATCATATTTTTCCCTTGCGGACCTTTCATCTCCAGGTCTGAATGCAAGTAAAAGGCAGCTGGGGTTTCCTGCAGGGTACAGAATCCACAGTGGATTTGCTTAGTGCAGACCGACACCCCCACCCCCTAGAGGAGTGAATATGTGTATGGGGGGGAAGCTGCTTCCTCCAGATCATTCTTTGCCAGCTCTGGCAGAGTGAATTCCAGGCTCGGTACCCATTCCCTAATTCCCTACTTCCATCCCCACCACGTTTCTGGGTATGTATCTGGCGGTAGGCTGCGGGTGGGTGTTGCAGAAAGGCAAAGGGAGGATCCAAAAGCACCCCTACCTTCTCCTGACAGAGTCCCTGCCCAAACCAAAGGCGGCCAGGAAGAACACGCCTGGAATTTGTCCCCTCCTCTTCTCTCGAGGTCTGAGAAGGGGGACGGGGTAATCTTTCTCGCCTCTTTGTACGTTTCCTTCCTCCTTTTATCCCTTCTGTTTTTCTTCTGCTGGCTGTATTCCTTTTCTCCCCCATGGCTCTGTCATCTTTCTCCATCTCTGTCCTTTTGGCCCTCAGTCTCTGTGTCTCCCAGGCACCCTCCTCCCTTCTCCCAAGCCAGATACCCCCTTTCCCTCCCGCCCTAGCCCCACCCGGCCTTCAGGCCTCGAAGGCGGGTGTGTGTCCACGTGGCGCTAAGTTTGTCGGTCTCTTCTGCTGTCTTGGTCCCTGAGTTCTCTCTCCTCTTTACCCCTTTGCCCCACCCAGTGTCGGTGGACTAGGGGCGATTGTCAGAGCGGTCGACCGCTTGTCTGTCTGTCTGTCCGCAGGATGACGGAGCGGCCGCCGAGCGAGGCGGCTCGTAGTGACCCCCCGCTAGAGGGACGGGACGCGGCCGAGGCCCGCATGGCCCCCCCGCACCTGGTCCTGCTGAACGGCGTCGCCAAGGAGACGAGCCGCGCGGCCCCCGCGGAGCCCCCAGTCATCGAGCTGGGCGCTCGCGCTGGCCCGGGGGGCGGCCCCGCCAGTGGGGGCGGCGCCGCCAGAGACTTAAAGGGCCGCGACGCCGCGGCGGCCGAAGCGCGCCATCGGGTGCCCACCACTGAGCTGTGCAGACCTCCCGGGCCGGCGCCGGCCCCCGCACCCGCCTCGGCTCCCGCGGAGCTGCCCGGCGACAGTCGCATGGTGCAGCTGAGCCCGCCCGCGCTGGCGGCCCCCGCCGCTCCCGGCCGCGCGTTGCTCTACAGCCTCAGCCAGCCGCTGGCCTCGCTCGGCAGGTCAGGGGACTGGGACCGGGACAGGGGCTGGGCGGGAGGACGGGCGGGCAGGGCGACCATTCCTCGCGCACGTCCACGGCCACAGCACTCCTACCTGCGGGGCTGTGCGATTGGAGCAGGGACAGAGGAGGTCGTTTTAAACCCCTGGGCGTAAGAGCCTAGAGGCTGTGGACCTCCACCCCCAGCCGCGCAAGTGAGAGAGGAGCCCTCTGTGGGACAGTGTATGTGGCTGGGGGTGCACGGGTGCCGGAAGCCGAGGGGCGGGGGTGCACCCGGCGGGTGGGGTGCAGTGGCTGCTGTGAGTGGAAGCACTGTGTGCTGTGTGGTGTTGCTGTGGAGTCTATGGAAGGGAGTCCCCCTAGTGTGGGTACCGGGAAAGAGTGTGTCTCAGTGTGCTTCACTGTGAGCAGAGGTGGATGTTTGCTGCTAGGGGTGTGAAATTTTTCTGGAACCTGCAATGCTAGGTGGACAGGCAAGAGATAAGGATCTGGGGGTGGTGGCTGTGGGCACCCCTCTTTGAATCTCTGCTGGATCACTGGCCTGAGGACCCATCTGTCCCTTCGCTCCCAGCCCCTCTGCCCCTAGCTGTGGTCCCTGCACTTGGTCTGTACTCCCTTTGGTGTGAGGGCGTCCGTTTCCCTGCTGCGGCCACAGTGATCATGGAGAGAGGTGCAGGGTTAGAATGAGGACAGGAAGATGAGGCAGGGATAGAGAGGGTGGGACAGTCAGTGAGTCTGGAGGAGACTCTGAAAAAACAGCTATAGAGAGTCCAGAGTGGGAATGACAGAGAATGGCAGGAGACATTAAGTGGTGGGGAGTCAGGGTGTCCTGTCTGTTGTTGTTGTCGGTCCACAGCCCCCTGTGGCTAGGATGAAGGAGGAGGGAGGCCGGGGGACGGGAGAGTGTGCTGGAGTTGCACATCGGGTATGAAGGTCACATCTGCCTGTGTGGGCACGCATTTGGGAATGGAGGTGTCTGTGGGGATTGTGTGCTTGTTTCCAGGGGAGGAGAGTGTGTCTGTGGTGTGCGTATGTGTTCATTTTGTGTTTGCTCCACGCGTTCACTTCTGCTTCTGTGTGTGGGGGGGAGGGGAGTGTGGATATGTGGCTCCTCCTCCCTTTGCTTGTTTCATGAGGGAGAGGGTAGGGGCGTTCCGTGTGTGTGTGTGTGTGTGTGTGTGTGTGATGCTCCGTCTATCCCCAGTGCAAATGTGAAGGGAGCAGGGTTTTCCTCCAGAGGTGGGGGTGGCTTAAGATATGGAAGGAAGACCCCTAAGGAGCCCCTTTCTCACTCCACCCAACATGTGATCTTGTGGTCTGCCTGTTCCCTCCCCCAGTGGGTTCTTTGGGGAGCCTGATGCCTTCCCTATGTTCACTACCAACAACCGAGTGAAGAGGAGACCCTCCCCCTATGAGATGGAGATTACTGATGGTGAGTCTCCCCATCCCACCTTTGTATCAGCCCCTCATGCTGGTTAGAGCCCTCTGCAGGAGGGAACATCGGGGACTACTCCGTAGGTGTGGGCAGGTCATCTTGGGACCCCAAACTGCCAGAGCCCTTCACGCTGCAACTGAGCTGGGACTAGGTGAAGTCTGGGTGGTGGGTCTGGGAGAGCCACACTCACAGTCTTGGGAACAGGGGACATGGGAGAGGGACACATAGTGGTGCTTAGCCCAAACCTTTAGTCTGTTCCAGTGCCCACTCTAAGCTGTGTTTCTGCACTTTGGCAAGGATCCCAGGGGAGGGCGGAATCACACAGTGCCCCCTGACTCTGGGCACTAACCCTCAGGGATCCCCTGTACCTCTTCCCAGTTCCTCTTTGGAGTTTAGAGTCTGCTTCCTGCCTGGAGTTGTATTTTCCAGGGTTTCCTCCTAGGCCCCTACGTTGAGGGGCCCCATTTGTCCCCTGCTGCGCATTTTGGGCTGAGACCTGGAGTTCCCTTCCCGACACCATAGATTGTACCCTGCTCCCTGGATCGCCTCAGGGCCTCAGCACTGCCACTGTGATCTACTTGAATATTCTTTGGCCCTAAACTTGCGGGAGGGGTTGAATGAGTGGCAGACTTGGAGTACCCTAACCCTCTTCCCAGGGTTGACCTGATGTAGTAGAAGGGTCCTGCCACCAGGGGCAGGAGAGCAGGCTCTTTAGAGCTGAGGGACTTTAAGCAAATCCCTGGTGCCCCCAGGGCTTCTGCCTGGCTGTGGCCTGGGGCTCCTGTAGGAAGGGCACCTGAGGCCTCAGAGCCAGGCTGGGATTTAGGCTAGTGCCTGGCAGGAGGGATGTGTGTACGGAGCTGGAGTTTCTGGAGCTGGAGCGAGCTCTCTGCGATGTTCTGGAGAGGAGGGGACGCTGCAGTCCAGACATTAGAAGAGACCTCAAAAGACCCAACTAGCCTGGGGCACGGGTGTGTAGGGCTGAGAGGGAAGGGTGCAGTGCGATTAGAGAGGGGTTCTCCAGTTAAGGGCAGGGGGATGCACCAAACAGGAAGTAAGTGGGACCAGCCCTAAAGTTCCCCAGGGAAGTGGCATTTTTTACAAGAGGCAGAGGAGGTGGGCACGGGGTGGAGGGTGTTTGCAGGGAGTGCAGGAGTGTAGGGAAGCCATCACCCATAAACGTTACCCATTTCTACTGAGCACCTACTGAGTGCTGGGCCAGAGGGCGGCAGGGCACGTCAGAAGGACAGACAGACTCAGGAAGGAGGAAGGTGCAGAGAGAGGGTGGTTCTCTAAGAAGCAGCCAGAGAGGAAAAGGCAAAAATGTAGGTGAAGTGGGGGGGTGCAGGATGTTTCCACGGGACTTTGGAATTAGAGATTGAATCAAAAAGAGTCCATAGGAGTGGAACTAATGCAAGATCTGGAGCCAGGGCTTGATGTGATTTCCTATTGCTGTATTTTTCTGGGCCTCAGTTTCCTCATTTGTAAATGGGGAGAATAATAGCTTCCTCCCGGATTGTTAAGAGAAACAATGAGATTTACAGGGGCAGTAAGCCACTCTCCACCGGAGACTGGGACCTCCTTAACGTGGGGATTTTGTCTGTGCTTCCGTGATGGTACTCCTAGTGCTCGACATGTTGCTCATCACGGGGCAGTCCTCTGGCCGTGGTTCAGAGGATGGGGATGGGTGCAGGTGAGTACAATAATTGCTGCCATTTATTGGACACCTACTATGCGCCATGGACTTCGTGTGCTCGTGTTTTATTTAATCCTCACCACAAGCCCATGAGGTCAACACTATTGTTTGCATTTCATGGATGAGGAAATTGAGGCTCAGAGAGATTCAGCAGCTTGCTTGAGGTCACACAGCTGAGTTCTGTACCACTCTCATAGCACTAGTCTTAAGCTTTGGAATAGGTCCTGACCCCCCACCCACCTCCCTTTCTGGAGTCAGTCTAGGTCTATGACAGCAGTCACAGTGCCCCCCTCCCCAACTAGGAGCTCCCTCAAGATCGCCAGCATTAGCCATGGTGCAGGGACTGGTTCTCCCTATGTCACAGCTGAGGGACTCCCTCCCTCTGGCCTGGATGCCCAACAATAGCAAATTATTTTCTCTGAGGCAGCCCAGGATAGGACTGCCCAGCAGGTGTGCCGTGTTTCCCCAGCCTGGCTTTGGCCTTTGGCAAAGAGTCAGCTGAGCTGGAGCCTGCTGGGGTTCGGAAAGACAGGTTCAGAGGCGGTGTGGGCAGGGCTTGAGTGGTCATGTTGGGGGTGTGCGCGCGTGCATGTGCATGCAGGAGAGAGAAAGAGGCGATCGGGCAGGAAGGGTAGGCACGACGTGCTGGGTCGCAACCTGACTGCTGAGGCAAGGTCTGCCTCCGTCCTGGCCTCAGTCTCCTTAGCTGTAAAATGAGCAGTGGCACTTAGGGGAGGTCTTAGTCCTTCCTCTTCTCTCTCACCCACCCAAGTTTTCATGTTCTGAGATCTGGTTCCGGGACTTACTGGAAGAGGGCAGATAGATATCCCAGGACTGGCAGTTCCTTCAGTGCTCAGAGCTTCCCGAGGACGATGTGAGCCTGGCTGTGTCTCGGTGTTAGGGAAGGAAGCTGTCTGCTCAGCCCCGGAGCTCAGGAGCACTGGCAGGGCCCTCCTCATCTTCCCTTGGCTTTGAGAATCCCAGGTCAGGCTTGAACACTTAGCATAGCACTTTGCACACCATAGGTGCTAAATACATGTGCTCTGGTGTCTGTCATTGCTCCCTAAGTTTTTGTACACGGAATGCTAGTGACTACTGGACCAAGCTATAATCAGTGCTATGTAGACATAGGGAGACTGAGGCAGGCCTTGGGAGCCTGCCTAGAGCCATAGCTGTGGCTGTGTGTCTCCACTCCTCTCCTGGGGTGAGAGCCTTTCTGCTCTGGTCTCTGCTCTCCCCTCCATTCCCCCACCTGCCACTGTGATGGGTCAGTTAGCAAACATTTACTAAGCCCCTGTTCTGTGCTTTCCATCACCCTTGGGATAAAATCCCCACACCTTACTGCAGAGCCCTGTGGGGTCTGGACCCTGCCTACTCTGATCTTGCACGCACTACTCCAGCCAGACTGGCTTCCAGCTCAGGCCTGTGCACATGCCCCTCCCTCTGCTTGGACACTCTTCTTCCTCTTCCCTTCCTGGGCTTGGCTGGCTCTTCTTTAGCCTTAAGCTTTTGCCTTATAAATGCCACTTCCTCAGAAGGGCCTTCCCCAGACTCTGTAGGTAAACATAGCAGCTCCGCTCCATCACCATTCAGCCCCGTTTGTGTTTTTATTTATTTGCTACTTATTCATCATCTCTCTTCCCCATGTAAATGTAAGCTCCATGAGGGCAGGGGCCCTGTCTGTTTGGTTTGTTGTTATTCCTTAGTGCCTGACACAGAGCCTGGTTGTTAGTAAAAAACTGATGAATAGATAATAATAGCTAACATTTATTGTCTATTTAAGCTGAGGAAGATAATTGTCTTAAGTCCTTTACCTATGTTAGGTATTAGACCCATGTAACAATCTTATGATTTGACTTAATAGTATTATTTACTATTTACTGTACTTTACTTAGATGAAGCTAAGGCACTTCCAGAGTGCTTATGTGACTTTCCCAGAGTCACTAGTCAGAAATGGTCAAATAGTCAGGAATTGAACTCAGAAAGTCTGGCTCCAGAATCTCTCTTCCTAAATACTGCTACAAGGCCTCTTGGCACAAGTGAATGAATGAATGAATGAGTGAACGACATATGGTCCCTGTCCTCAAATATCTCACAGCCCAGAGAGGGAGACAAGCACAGAAACATAATAATCACAAGTGAAGGAGATCAGGGATTGTAGGACCGTGGTGTTTGCTTAGATCTGTCTGCAGGGGTTGAGGGAAGTTCTCAGAGAGGAGGAAACACAGGAACTTGATTTTTTTTTTTTTTATTATTAAAAGGTTACGTACATTGCCCTTGTCCCCCCTCCTCCCTCCAGTCAGAGCCTCAAGCCTGCCCATCCCCCAGATGGTGCACATCGCACTCATTATGTATGTATATACCCATCCCCTCCTTCCCCCTCCCGTCTGCCCGACACCCAAAAGAACTTGATTTTAAAGGATGCATGTTTTGTAAGTAAAAGTAAAGAAGACATTCCCGGGTTCCCAAGTTTCCCAGTGGATGGAGATTCCTTTGGGGGATCACCAGCCCATTTTGCTAACCCTTGTCCTCCTAACCTCCAGGTCCCCACACCAAAGTCGTGCGGCGTATCTTTACCAATAGCCGGGAGCGGTGGCGGCAGCAGAATGTGAATGGGGCCTTTGCTGAGCTCCGCAAGCTGATTCCCACTCATCCCCCAGACAAGAAGCTCAGCAAGAATGAGATCCTCCGCCTGGCCATGAAGTACATCAACTTCCTGGCCAAGCTGCTCAATGACCAGGAGGAGGAGGGCAGCCAGCGGGCCAAGCCTGGCAAGGACCCTGTGGTGGGGCCTGGTGGGGGTGGAGGTGGGGGAGGGGGTGGTGCGCCCCCAGAAGACCTCCTGCAAGATGTGCTTTCCCCTAACTCCAGCTGTGGCAGCTCCCTGGACGGGGCAGCCAGCCCGGACAGCTACACAGAGGAGCCAGCACCCAAGCACACGGCCCGCAGCCTCCATCCGACCATGCTGCCTGCCACTGATGGAGCCGGGCCACGGTGATGGGTCTGGACCACCCGGATCAGCCAGGAGGATGCCCTTAGGTCACTGGGATGGTGGGCTGCAGGGCAGGGGGGATAAGAATTGGGCAGCTCTGAAGCAGGGCGATGGACTTGGTGAACTTTCCTTCATGTCTGGACTTTGGGAAGCCTTTACTGACCCTGGGGCTGGCTTTTCTGTTTTCTGTCTCAGTGGGAGAACAGAAAAATGGAGCAAAGTGGTAGGTACTTTTTATGAAGACGGCACGGTCTTCCCCTTCTCCCAATCCCTAATACTACCCAAGTAAGAGGCTCGAGAGTCACTGCTTTTGGCCTGGAGTTTGGGAGCCCTGTCTTTGCTGAGACCTGGGGTTGTCAGCTCTCACTTGAGGCATCCAACAGCCTCCGCCTTGCCTTTGGCCCCTCCCAAGCTGGCTGGGTGGTTCTTTGGCCACTTTTGTCCAAACACATAGGTACCCAATAGCTGCCCATTTCCTGAGCCCCATCTTCACCCAGGCCCCTGTTGATCCATCCAGCTTGCCAGCTGCTGCAGTCACAAGCCTCGAGGTGCCTTCTTCAGGGTCTGGTTGAAGAAGATGGCCAGGGGACAGCCTGCTCTCAACTGGCTGGGCTAGAGGGTCAGAAAACCCAGTAGCCCTTACTTCTTGCCCTGGGGATCAAAGCTCTGCTTTTTCCCCACTGAGACTTGCCTTCCTCATCCTGTGGCTGTGAGGACTGAGTCTGCAGCCTTGAGTGTGCCCTGCTGGGCTTTGTGCGAAGGCAGAGAAAAGGAAAATGATATTAGGATGACATTAGCAGGAGCTATTTCGGGCATGTGGGCTTCAACTCCTACACATCACTGTTCATGCTGGTGGGTGTGTGTTGGTGCTGGTCATGGGTTGCAGCCCTGTCTGTGAATGGCCCTGGGTGCTGGCAGGGATCTCCCAGCTGCAAGACATCTGTGCTAGTGGTCAGGTCTCTGTTCTGAATTGAGCACAAACTCTGTCCTATGAATTCTTTGCATTTGGGACTTTTGCTTGACTGCAGTTATTGGTGGGATCTTTAGGTCTCAATATGATCCAGGATCCAGCCCCACTTCTAGGGCAAGGGTAATCTAATCAGAGACCAGGCCCTGGCCAAGATCCAAACATGCACATTCTCTTAACAGAACCTTACACACCCCTCGATTATGCAGCTTTCAGTTCTCAAGGGTGTGCCTGGGAGGTTGGTTTAATGCAATAGGAGCACCCCCCTCCAAAAGCAGTACGTGAAATTTTTGTAAATCAAATCCTTATCATTCATCTTTTGAAGAAATAACTACCACAAGTCCTTTTGTAAAGTGAAGAATCCTTTTGTAGAGTGAATCATTGCTCCCATGTTTATTTCCTGTGTCAATCCAGATGGCGGGACGTGATTTTCTTAAGGCCAGGCCTGCCTGTGACCTGCATTCCAAGCCCATGGGACAAATTGCACAGAAGTCCTGTATATCTGTCATTGTACCCTTAAGTCATCCCAGCCCTCTCCCACCAGGCCCTGCCTTTGAGCTCAGAGGGAAGGCATCCTACGGCCCTGTCCTCTCATGCAGGAACTCATCACTGTGGCTGTCTAGAAAGCCCCCCTCGCAGCTGAGTTTCAGCCCAGTGGCTCACACTCACTGTGATGGGGTCTTTAGTTCAGCTATATGCAGATAGGGAATGACCCCTGCTCCCCTCCCCTTCCTATTAAGTTGTCAGGGCCAGTTCTTGGCCATGCGGGCAAGGTGGTTAACCCCTGTAGCATTCTGACTCTCCATCCCATCCCAGACTCCAGTAGATCATGTTGGTGAACATTAAGGTGCGTTCCTTTCCAATGCTTGGGAGATCCTGTAAGGAGTCCTGTCTAAAGATGGAGCAACTGTTCTGGGCCCTAAGGCTGTGTTTGCTTCCAAGTGGATCAACTTGACTTGGGAATGAAAAGTGGCCGACATGGATGGGTGGATGGGTTTTATGAGATGGATCACACATTCTGTCAGGAACTCAAGCTTCCGGTTCCCTCTTGTTTCAGACTTGCAGTGTGACCGAGATAAGGTATCGCTCTCACTGTCAGTTTCTCATACATACCGTGGCTTGACCTGTCCCCTATGCTGTGGGGGAGACTGAATGGGATCATGAAAGTAGAAGTGTTTTGAAACCATAAAGAGCTCTGTTCATCTCAGTATCAATCCCACAGTGGGATTCCTGCCCTGGTTTAGGATTTAGGTAGTGGGCCAGTCTGCCCGACTGCACAGCATTTGGGTCATTTAGATGGCAGACTGCTTTTGCCTGCATTATCTGGAATGTCCTCCTTTCTCCAGCTTGTCTTAATTTCTGTCTCATTCCAAGGCAAGGGGACAGGAATGAGAATGGAAGAGATGTGGGAACACAGGCAGAATGTGTAATGTAATGGACTACCCCAAACAGGCCTGGAGAGGGACGGGCAAGGCTTCTAGGTCTTTGTAAGAACTAAAGAAGATCCAGAATTGATTTTCATGCTCCATACATACCCCACTCCCTTCTCCTTCCTCTGCCTCCTCCCCACTCATGAAGAAATGCAACATTCCGAGACTAGTATCTGTACAAAAGGGAAAAAAGTAAAGGTAAAACAAAAAGTTTTGAGGAGAACAAAGATGAATGTAAGAACTAGAGAGAATCACATCTTTTAAGAAAAATTCATATTCTTTTAATTTTAGTGTTCAATGACAAGATGGTACAACCTTTATTCTTTTCCAAAATGAAAACAAAGGGCATAGAATCTGTGGTCAGCTCTTTTGGCCTTTTGGGAGCGGGTCTAGCCGTACTGGTGACTTCGATGGTACGTGACCCTCTGCCGACCCCTGCCGAAGGCTTGCCCTTGCCCGTGTACATAGCGCACTGTCTCTGTGGGCGGGCCCAGCACTTTCCGTCAATGTTGTACTGTATGTGATGAGTTGTGTTGGTCTCTGCATTTTTCTGCAGAAGAGGAGTAACCGCTCCAGGTACCTTGACCTTTGTACAGCCGGGAGGCCAACACTGTGGGTGTGTGACTCTTTAGCAAAAAAAAAAACCCATGTGGTGATGCCGTGTGTGTATATATATAAGGCTATATCGGGAAGATTTCTAAATAAAAGTTTTACAAAGGGGACTGGACTCTGTGTTTGTATTTTGTACCCTAGGCCTGAAACTTGGGACATTGAAAGGAAAGGCATGGCAAGAACTTGTCTGCCCTGAAAGCGGGGGAGCCTCCAGGACTCAGCTGGAGTCCTGGATCCTCCAGGATCCTGCCCCCCACCCTGAGGACAGGACTGGTGGGGAGGAGAGAGGCTGCCCCCCCATGGCGTTTCCATTCTTTTCCTTCTGCCAGGCCTCACAGACGGGACCTCTGTCCTCAGCATCCTGCACCCATGCTTTTAGCTCAGGGCAGCCCTGGTGGGTATTTGCGCTTCGTATTGGGGTCAGCTTCCAGGGCTGGGGCAGTCCCATGTGTCACAGTTCCTCTGAGGACTCAAAGTAGGTTGCAGCTGGAGGCCTGGTGCCTCGGGACTGGGGGCTCAGGGATGGAGGCTGAAGCCTTTGGAAGTCAAGAGTGGAGACCCTGAGGCAGGTGCCCGTCTCCTGGAAGGGCTTTCCTGGAGGCTCAGGAATGGGAATGTGGTTCAGAGGCAAGGACTCTGCGTCTGGGAAAGACCACTGCATGTGAGCCATTTGGAGGACTTCCGTAGGTCAGGCAGGCACTTCCAACGAAGTTTGTCTTCCTTCCTTCCTTCGTTTTTTTCCTTCCCTTTCACTTCCCTTCCTCTTCCTCTTCCCCTTTCCCTTTCCCTTTTCCCTTCCCTATTTAACACATATTTATTGAGTCCCTACTATGGGCCAGGTATTGTTCTAGGTACCGGGGATCCAGCATTGAAAAAACCAAGCTCCCTATTCTAGTGGAGCAGTCTAGCAGGGGAGGCAGTGAGCTTACAGACACACAAAACTGCAACAAACATGTTGATTGTGTAGTAAAGTAGAAAGTGATCAGTATTAAGGAAAAAAAGCTGTGCCAAGAGGGGAATTCAGGAACCTCACAGATAACTCTGGCTCCTTTGGGGGGAACCTTGGTCTTCCTGCCAAGGTTCTTGCTCTAACTTGGCTGCCCCTGTCTTCAGGGTGCTTCCAGCCATAGCTGGGAGGGCAAAGGCAGAACAGGGCTTGGGGATCATGCTCTGGCCGACAGGGAAGTTCCTTGGATTTGGGAAGACCCCAAATGTGCCTCTCCCTGGCCCAGGGTGAGGAAGTACCTGGGCGGATAGGATGGTGAGATTTAGCCATGGGTGGGCTGGCTGTGGGTCTCGGTGGCAGTGGTGGCAGGGCCCTGGCCTGCGTGCACAGGCTGGAGGAACAGGATGATGAAGGGCTTGAGACAGAAACTGACAGTGGTCGGAGAGATGGGAGGAAAACGGAGAGCGTGGTGTTTCTAAGACTAAAGCAAAAGGGCATTTGGGATGAAGTGCTCGGCCAAGTCCAATGTAGCCAAGCAGCCAAGCCAGAAGAGGCCTGAAAGTATTGATTTGGTTTAGCAGCATGGAGGTCACTGATGCCCTGAGTGAAGGTGGTATCAGGGGAGGAGAAAAGACAGCAGCCTGGCTGTTCTACACTGAAGTATGGGAAGAGGGAGCACCATGTTTCCCGAAGGCCTTTTCCCAGTGGAGGATGAGGCATTCCACACCAAGAGGTCAGGAAGAGCCTGTAGACTCTGTGGCCACCAAGACAGAAACTATGAGGCTATAGAATGTCCAGGCTGGCCTGGCCTTTGGGGCCATCTGAGCTCATGTCCACATCTCCAAATGGGAAGACTGAGGCTCAGAGAAGAAAAGAGTCTTTCCGGGCCCCCACATCCCATAGTGACTGGCAGGACAGGCCCCATCCCCTACCTCCCGCCCCCCAGGACTGCAGGGCCCCTCTGCAGGGAAGGGCTGAGTCCTGGGGCTTCGGCTGCCATGGCCCCGCTGCGCTGTCCAGTCTCACCCCACCCCTCTTTTGTTCTCCTCTCTCCTACTGTACTAGCCTTTCTGTCCCAGACCACATTCTTTTTTTAATGACCTTCCAGCTTTTGCACCTTTTGTTGCTTTTCCCCAGGGCAGCCTACCCGTCCTGTGTTCCCACCCTCCTTTCATTCGGTTAACTTGTCTTCAACATTCAGGAAACTGTCCTGACTCTCCGGGGTCAGCTGGCTCCTTGGTGCCCCCTCGGGCCTTCCGTTTCCGTGGCCCTTTTCGCTGTGCTGTCTAGCACTTGTCTGCTTGTCTGCGTCCCCACTGACGCACAGGCTCCTCGAGGCGAGGCCACGTGTGATTTATCTCTTTGCCTCCAGCGCCCTCTGATAGACCTGGCCCAGGCCCCTTCCAGCATTTGCTGCATGCAGAGGTTCCCTGTGTGGAATCTCCTGTTCAGTGTTGAGGCCAGCATGGAATGAAAGAGTGGAGACGAGTGGGAGGCTTGGTCGCTTGCACGAAGATGCCAGCTCTACTACCCCCTGCCTAGGGTCCTGGGCTGGTCGGGGGCAGAGGGACAGCTCTGCTTTGGGACTGTTTGTGCTGCTGGGGCAGAAGGAGGAGGGCTGTGGGTTCTTTCGGGCTGGGCTGCCGCAGCCTGGCTATCACCCAGGGCCTGGGCAGGGTGAGGTGGGGAGCGATGAAGATCGGGAGCTGTTTATCTGGTCCGCTCACGGCAGCCTGGCCTCCTCACGCCTGCCCAAACCCCCTTCCCTGTTTGCAAAACAACTAACTGCTCCCCAGAAGCCAGCTTGCTCTTTTCAGTCCCTCTTGCCTGTGTGAGCCAAGCAAGTGCCACTGACCAGCTTGTGGGGGCGCAGGCCATGGTGCTGGACACAGTGTCCAGCAATAGAGGCTCAGCAATCACTAAGATCACCCAGGGCATCCTCTGCCTTGTGCAGAGGAGGAAATGAGGTCTAGAGGGCTATGGGGGGCAGAGGGACAGCAGCTCAGCCTGCCCCAGCAATCCGCCAGGACCATGAGCAGTCAGTGTGGGCACTGGAGAGCTTGCCTCCAACAGCAGGCCCAGTTTGGGACGGGACCAGTGGACGGTGAGGGCAGCCAATATGCTATCAGTTCAAGAAGGGAGTGGCCAGGGCACAGGTAGGAGTGTGCAGGAAAGGCATAGAAAGAGTCAGGCCTTTGGTGTCAGAATCACCTGCATCTGAGTTCTAGCACTGCTACTTTATTTATTGTACAAGCTGTGTGACTATGGGTAAATCACATTACCTCTCTGAGCTTCAGTTTCTTCATCTGTTGAATGAAGATATTAACACCCATCTTACAGGGCTGTCATGGGACTTCAAAATAATGTATGTAAAGTGCCTGTGTTTTATAGAAAGCAGCCGTTACTATTCCTGGAAATGAGATTGGGGTAGGGGCTGGTTTGGGAATGGCAGAAGAGAGAGAAAGAGGGAAAAGGAGGATGTGGGAACATGAGACATTCACAGCAGCAGGAATTCCTCTGGCCTGGCCTGTGCTGAGCAATGCGTGCAGCCAGCAAGGGCCCAGCCTGGCCCTGTCCGCAGGGGCTCACAGGCTGGGGGAAAGTGGGGTGTGGGGAATGGATACAGAGCATTACAACCCTGGGGGCAAGTGCTGTTCGCGAGAGAGGCCCAGTGCCCATGGAGGACCCAGCTCTGGCAGTGCAGGTCCCGAGTCCACGTTTGCTGGACTGAAGGAGCCTGAGGAGGAGGCTGGGGAAGGCTTCCTGGAGGAGGTGCCATTTTCTGTCCTGAGCCCCAGCATCTTCTCTCCGTGGTGATGCAGGCTATCTGGGGGTGCTGGTCCTCCCTCCAGGGTCCCATACTCCTTGCCCAGGCCTCCAGGGGTCTGGCAGGGCTGGGCGGCTGTCACATTCCTTCTGGCGCCTCCTTTCTCTCTCCACCTCTCCCCGATGGCTTGGTCCGAGCTCTGCCTCCCTCCCCAGCTCCTGGCCTTCTCTGTCCGCACAATAACAGGATGTGATCCGTTCGAGGAAAGGAAGTGGGGAGGACGGGCTGTGCTGATAGCGCGTTTCTGACTCTACTCTCCACGCCTGGCTCCCCTTTGGACCAGCCGCTGCTCTGCCTCCTCCCCCAGGCCCTGCTGGGGCCTCTCTCTGGGTTCAGGAGGGATGAGTGCCGGATTTTCAGGTCCACACAGGCCTGTTTAACCTACAGAGAAGTACACTCTGCCCATGCTCTCTGCAGGGCCTGCCTTCCGAGGAGACTCCCGGACAAGCTGTGGACTCTGAGCTATTTTCTGGAGCTGCTGGACCCGGGGGGTGGCAGGTGGGTCTCTTGCCTCCAGTCAGCAGGGCTCCACCTGCCCAGCTGCTTCCCCCGGTCCACTTGGGCCTGATTCAAAGCACTCGGGCTGCGGAATCAATGGAATGTCCTTGTCAAGCACTTTCTGTGCTTGGCCTTGCACAGCATGTAGGATAGGCAGCACGGATGAGGAAACTGAGGCTCAGAGAGGCAAAGGGCTTGTCCAAACTCAGCATGTACCAGGAGCTAAGCTGGAGCTGGAACCTAGATCTCCGGAGCTCTATCCCCTGCCTTAAGCCAGTGCCATCCTTCAGAACTTTCTGTGATGATGGAAATGTCTGATATCTGCCCTGTCCAATGTTGCAGCCACTATCCACACGTGGCTCTTGAGCACTGGCAGTGTGACTAGTGCAACTGAGTAGATGAATTTTTGTCATTTGACAAAATGAACTTTGTTGAATTTCAATGCACTTAAGTTTAAAGGGCCACATGTGGCTAGCGGCTACTGGACTGGACAACACAGCTTTAGCCTCTCAAATCCACTAAGTCATTGTAAACTCATCATCTCCTTTGCTGAGCAGGGCAGTGCTCGGGACACGGATCAGTTGGGGAGCTGCAGCCTTGCGTTACGTGCTGCCCCAGAGGTCAGCCAGGGAAGGAGTGTGACTCACCTAGCGGTCAGGGAAGGCTTCCCGGGAGCAGCTGGTTCTTGAAGGATGGATAGGGATTGGTCAGGTGTGTGAGAGAGGAACGGCACTGTGGGCCGCAAGAATAGCAAGGACAGAGGTGCAGCCCTGGGAAAGAGCAGGATGTTCTTTGAAGCCGCAGCCTGGGTGGCTGATGAAGAGTATGTGGTGGGTTGTGAGCAGGTAGGAGGATGGTCAGATCTGTGTTTTAGGGACCCTGTGAGTGGCCAGTGTGGAAGAGCCAGAGTGGAGGCAGGGAGAACAGAGGGCCACAGCCACCCACAGCAGGACACAAGGAGCCTGTGTGGTGAGAGGCGGGGAAGGTTGGTTTCTTGTTTCCACAGAGTCAGAGAGCAGGGTATGTTTGAGAGGAGTAAGACTATGGTTCTGTGACCCTATGACTTGGAGGCAGGAAGCTCAAAAGAGCCCCCTGCAACCAGGCTTACTCAACTCTTTCTTTCCCAGCACCCTTCCCCAACCCACCCAACCCATCCCACCATTCTGCTTCTGTCCTATTACATTGCCAGTCCCCCAGGGAAGAGTGTCCTCAAGGCTCTGATGTGTCAGAGTAAAGAGATTTTACACAAGTCTTCTGTGAGGAGCAAGCTTTGGTGGAGGGAGGCTAAGGGCCCCAAGATCCTGACCTGGGAAGCTCAGAAGGAGGGTTCGAGTCACCTAATTTAACGTCACGTGCACTCAGGGTTCTGCAGTCTATGGCACATAGCTGTGCTTTCACATCTGTTGTCCCACTGATCCCTCCTAAAAATCCAGTGTGCAGGGGACAGTTACTCCCATTTTACAGATGAGGAACACTGAGGCCAGAGAAGTAAAGTGATCTGTCCAACGTAAAGTGGCTACAAGAGAAGTCTAAGTAAAATTCCATCCCAGGCTATTTGGAGAGCCAGTCCCCATACCCCATAGCAGATGAACCCCCAAATACTGCCATGATCACTACAGATAAGCACCACACAGTCCCAGACCATTAGGGCAGGACTCCTCTGAGGGGAAATCAGAGGAGACCCCCACCCCCATATACTGGGGGGTGGGGAGGTTTGGCTATATGTTATTTCATGAGTTCTCTAATTTAGAGGAGACACAATAAGTGAGGAGACGGACTCAGTCTCTGTTATGCAGATGGTGATCTGAAGATAACATCACCTGCCCCTGCCTGGTGCCCACCCCCTACCCTGCCATCCCATGACCAAGTCCCCCAAGACCCCTGCCTTTCTGAGACCCAGTGGAGCTACGGGACCAGGTCGGAAAACCATTTCCCACCCTGTGCTTGGTAACAGCCCAGCCAGCTGAGCCCCGGGAGCCCAGGGTCCTCAACCCTTCCCAGCTTACACTCTGCAGCCTGGGACCCACAGTGCTCCTGTGTCCCAGGCTCTGCAGGACCTGGGGGTGTGTGTGGAGGTGCTGGGCCTTCTGCCCTCTGGCCGTTCCCACACAGCCCCGTCCAGGCCGCCTCTCTCAGCGCTCCGCCCCTCTCTGCAGCAATCCCCCAGGAGCCACCACGTTCAATGGGCTATCGGGCTTCCCATCAGTCTCACGCCCCCCTCCATTACCCCTGAATAGGTGAGATCCAGACAGACACAGGCTCTCCCAGCCCCAGCCCCTGCCAATCTCTCCCAGGACCGCCTGGGGCTTCATAGCCTGATGTGCTACCTGCCTAACAGCCGTGCTGGGGACTCAAGTCCTGGGAGGCTGGCACTCTAGGAGTCTTCCCTTCTATTGTTTGGTGATGGCACAGTCTAGAGCAGCAGCCTAAATCTGCCACACACTCAGTTGGCCCTGGTCTCTGATGCCGAGATTCTGCTCTGTGAGTCTGGCCACAGGTAGAAGTTGAGACCCTAGCAGCTGCCATTCAGGGGCTGTATGCTTCTCCCACTCCCTTTGGCTTTTTGGCAGCTACAGCGGCTTCTGGCCACCGTGCGAGGAGAGGCCTGAGGGCGGGCGGGTTGGGGCGGGCAGGACAGTCGGTGGTTGCCTGGTGTAGTTTTTTTGCGGCGGGAGGTGGGGGGCAGGCGGGGGATGTTGGCCATGGGCCCCTTCAGGGTCCACATCTGCTGCTTTGGGGCTGGGCCAAAGCTGGGCTGGCCGGTCCAGTTGCCTGGCTGCGGAGGGGCGGCGGGGAGCGGGCTGGCAGGCTTTCTGTATGATGCTAATGAGGGGGGGAGGCGCCGCTTTTGTCCTGCACTTGTCCTTGCTGGAGGGTCCTCAGAGAGAGACAAGGTCCCTCCTCAGACCCAAGTGGCTGTGATTAGCCTTCCATCAGTCATTTTGATGGCTCGAAGTACTCTGAGGGGTGTGGACAGGGATTCAGGGAGGGAAGGGGAGAAGCCTGATCCTGTACTGGCCCGTTGCTTTCCAGTGAGCATCCTAAAAGTCACACTGGTTCATTGGAGTGAAAAACACTGCTGCATCCTCTCTCCGCCATCCTCCCTTAAGGGCCCATTGAGCTCCCCAAGTGATCCACACCCATCCTCTCTTACTTGCCAGCCTTAAGCCTTTGCTGTGCCTGAGACTCAGCAAAGGCTTAAGGCTGGCAAGTAAGCAGTTCTCTCTGGTAGACTTGGTCTTAGATGCTACATCTGCTGGTACCCAGCCCCACCCCAGGACTGGGGCCTCTTCTACTTCTGAACACACAAAGCCCCTTGAGCCCTGTCTGGGCGTCGCTTACCACCCACCCATATCTGAGTCCTGGCCTCATCTCCCTGTTTGACTGTGAGCTGCTCAGAGCTGGGCAGTGTGTCACAGGTCACAAGTGGCCCCATCCTGCTCAGTGAGTGGTCATCCCCATAGGAGGTGCCTATGAATATGATCTCATCGGCCCCTGGGGTGGACGAGCGCACATGGATGATTACCTTCACTGTACAGATGAGGAAGGATGTGACCTGTGCAAGGTGACAAGGGCAGTGAGTGACTCAGCCTTCCAGGAGGTCCAGACATCTTCCATAGCAGGGCATCTCAGACTCGGGTCCAGGGACACCCAAGAACTCTGAGGAAAGAATTCAGGCAAAACATAAACCTGAATGGGAAAAAAATAGTACATCTTTATTTTCACCATACTCCAACTTAGCTTTTCCTTCCTTGTTAATGAAGGCAGCTAATCACAGTAGCGTTAGCAGTGTATGTGGCTTTTGTTACAGACATCCTATTCTGTATGATTCATAGAAATCATATTCCAGTAGTGATAGATAACCTCGAAGTATCATTTCCAATCATGACTATTTTGAAATTATGGTAGGTATTAGACCTGTTGCTAGATGTTGTTATTTAATCCATTAATAAGGAGGCACATGTATTGTTGTATCATAAAAATTTAAAATACCTTGACAATTGTGTTTCAGTACCATTGGTTTTCATTATAATTCTCTGTATTTTATTTTATGTATTTAAGGCATTAATTTTAAAAGGATCATAGACTCCACCACACTGCCCAAGAGGCCTATGGCATATGAAATGTTAAAATTTCTGCACAAAGGAGTTCCCTGATTAACCTTCCAGCCCAGAGCTTGCATTTTTCCTGAGCCAGGGCTCTAGTAAGGAAAGGTTTGCTTTGGGCACTTGCATCCCTGTTGTGCAGGGAAGGCTGGGGGAGCTGTCAGGGGCCTGCTTGTGTGACTGGGGTCTTGGGGTAGTGTCCACTGCTCCAGCACCAGCCCCTTGGCCAGTCGCTTTTGGAATGTAACCAATATTTGCTGAGCACCTCACACATGCCAGGCACTGCTCTCAGCACTGGGAATAGAGCAATGGACAAACTGTTCCTCCTTTCATGAGCTTTATATTCTGGTGGAGAGACAGATAAGAAGGAAGAAACATAAGTTAAACAAATAGTGGATTCGATGGGGAAAATACCCAGGAGAAAAATGCAACAGAGGAAGGGAATAGGGGGAGAGAGAGAGAGTGTGTGTGTGTGCGTGTGTGTAAGGGGGGTTATGATTTTAGGGAGGGCCTTTAGAAGTGAGCACGAGGGTATCACTGATGAGGGGACAGTGGAGTGGAGACCTGGAGGAGATGCCCAGCAAGCCATGCAGGTGTCTGAGGGAAGAGCGTCATGGAGGGGAGAACAGCTACTGCAAGGACCCCGAGGCTGCAGTGTGCCTGGCGTGGGCCAGGAGCAGCAAGGTGACAGGTGTGGCTGGAGGACAGAGGAGAGGAGTGGGGGTGGGTCAGGGAGGTTGTGGGGGACTCTAGGCCACTGTAAAGACTTTGGCTTTTACTTTGGGTGGGATGTGAAGCCACTGGAGGTTTTTGAGGCAAGAGAAATGGTCTGACTTAAATTTCAGAATAATCACTCTGGCTGCCATGTTGCAAGTAGACTGGACAGGGCTCAGGCAAAACTGGGGAGACCAGTTAGAAAGGCTATTGCAGTAAATCTGGTGAGAGATGGGGGAGCCTCAGCTTTTGGAGCAACGCAGGTGGTAAGAAGTGTCAGAAGTCTGCATATATTTAGGAAGAGCCAAGAGGATCTTTGGATGGAGCCAGTGTGGGGTGTGTCAGAGAGAGAAGTCAAAGTCAACTCTGAAGTCTTTAGTCTGAAGGTGGGAGGGTGGAGTGCCACATGCTGAGGGGGGAAGGCTGAGCGAGGGGCCAGTTTTTAGTGGGGTGGACTCAGGAGCTCAGTTTTGGACATCTTATTTTTGCGATGCCTGTTTGGGGACTGGTCTGGACTGTAAATGTAACTTTGTGAGATATCAGTGTGTGGATAGAGTATGCCATTCAGTGAGCACCTACTAGTGTCAGGCACGATGCCAAGTGCTTTCCAGGCACCGTCTCACCTCACTCTCCCAGCCTGGGACCCAGGCTGTACCAACACTTCCTAGAGGTAAACCTCCAGATTCACACACCCATCTCCAAACCAAACTCGGGGATCCTGCTCTCCCGCACAAAAAGGCTGCGGCTGCTGCAATCTTTCCCATCTCAGTCTGCTCTAGCTAAGCAGACTAAAAACCTCGCAGCCATCTTTGGCTTCTCACATTCCACATCCTGTCGGCCTTACCCTCAGAATATACCTAGACTCAGACCGCGGTTCCCAGCTCCATGGCTGCTCCCCAACCCCAGTGGCTGTCCCGCCTTGGAGTGCTTCTGTGGGGGCTCTTCTTGCTCCCACAGTCTCTTCTGCACATGGCAGCCGGGTCTTATCTCTTGTGCTTAAAACCCTCCAGTAGCTTCCTGGTCTCAGCTGGAGTAAAAGCCAAAGTCCTTACGGTCACCCACAAGGCCCCAAATGAGGGGCCTCCCCTGCTTTCCAACCTCCTCTCCTCTCCCTTCCTCAGCCGCAGTGACACCCTCCATGCTCCTTCCTCAGGGCCTTTGCACTGGCCATTCTCCTTGCCTGGAGTCCCCTCCTCTCTCGCGCTGAGCATCTTGCGCCCTCACTTTCAGCTCTCTGCTCAAACACGCCTTCCCAGATGCATCCATACAAAATAGTACCCCCCCTTCCTCGTAGCACCCCATTCTCCTGATCCTGTCTGGACTTTCCCATATTGCCATCTGACCTACTGTATCTGTCTGTCTGTTTCCTGGCCAAGCACCCTTAGAATGTCAGCTTCATGAAGGCGGGGACTTCATTTTGCTCATTGCTGTAGCCCTAGCATCTTGAACAGTACCTGGTCCATAGGAGGCTTTCAATAAATATTTGTTCATAAGTGAGTGAAGGAATGTTAGACTTATGCTACCTGTTCGTGATTTCCTAGAGTAGATAGCATCCTCATTTATATGCTCTTAGCACCCATACATCCCCTTTAAAATATTTAGTGCAATCATAATTACACCATTACATAATGTAAGTGCTGTCTTGTTCATTACAGGTTGAGCATCTCTAATCCAAAAATTCAAAATCTGAAAATGCTCCAAAATTTGAAACTTTTTGAGCACTGTCATGATGCCATGAGTGGAAAATTCCACACCTGACCTCATGTGATAGGTCTCAGGCAAAACGTTGTTTCGTGCATAAAATTATTAAAAATATTGTGTAAAATTACTTTCAGGCTATATGTATAAGGTGTATATGAAACATAAATGAATTTCATGCTTAACGAGGCTCAACACAGTGGCTCACGCCTGAAATCCTAGCACTTTGGGAGGCCAAGGTGGGAGGATCACTAGAGCCCAGGAGTTTGAGACCAGCCTAGGCAATATAGCGAGACCTTGTCTCTACAAAAAATTAAAAAAAATTAGCTGGGCATGGCACACACCTGTAGTTCTGAGGCTCAGGTGGGAGGATCGCTTGAGCTCAGGAGTTCGAAGTTATAGTGAGCTATGATCTTGCCACTGCACTGCAGCTGGGGCAACAAAGTAAGATCCTGTCTCTAACAACAACAACAAAAAATTATGCTTGGACTCGGGTCCCATCTCCAAGATATCTCATTGTGTATATGCAAATATTAAAAACCCCCAGGAGGCTGAGGCAGGTGGATCTCTTGAGCCCAGGAGTTTGAGGTTGCTGTGAGCTAGGCTGATGCCATGGCACTCTAGTCCAGGCAACAGAGTGAGACTCTGTCTCAAAAAAAAAAAAAAAAAAAAAAAAAAAAAAAAAAACCCCACAAAAAACCCCAAAAATCTAAAATCTGAAACACTTCTGGTCCCAAGCATTTCAGATCAGAGATACTCAACCTATACTGTATTTCTAGTCCCACAGTAGGCACTAAACATGTGTTGAGTGATGAATGAAAGGAAGCCAGGTGTTATTTGAGAAAGTGACCAATAGCAGGTGCTTGACTAAAGGACTGAGCCCTGGGCTGGACACAGGGATTCCTGAGGTTTAATCCTATCTTTCCTACTAACTTACTGTGTGACTTTCAGTTGGGAACTGTCACTTTCTTTTCTTTCTGTCCCCCGCTGAAAAATAAGTAGCGAGATCACACCATTTAGGATGAGCTTTTAGGCCTGGAGAGACTGTGATTCTAGAAACTGGTATGCCCAGCTTGGTTCTACTGCTGGCCTGCAGCTCTGCATAGGGGAGAAGGGTTGTACTGGAACCACTGGGCAAAGATTTGGCCTTGGGACCTCTGCTGGCAGGCTGGACTCCTGGCACAGGACCAACCATTTAGTTTCTTGGCTGGATGAGTGGGCAGCAGGAGGGTTGATTGATCTTCCCTCACTGGGGGGTCCTGGCCATAAATCTCTCTAGCCCAGTGGGGTCGCCTAGGACCCAGGATTCACAGCCAGTACATTCCTTGGCTTGGCTGGCTTCTGGCTGACGCTTTCTGCCCCTTCCAGCTCCCAGGCACTGGGCCCCTCTGTGGGAGTAAGGACCGTTCAATCTGATCAGAGCCCCAACTCTGAGTCCCAGAAAGCCTCTGTGCAGAGAGTTGCCAATCTTTCTCCAGGTCTGTCCTTGAGATCACGTAGCGTTGCTTTGAGCAGACCTGCCCTAGGCTCCCGGTGAGTCAGGATTTCTTAAGCTTCTGGGAACGCTTGGGTGGTCTGGTGAAGCCTGTGGGCCCCTGCTCAGGGTAATTATTATAATTATTATTATTATTATTATTATTATTATTATTTTTTGAGACAGAGTCTTGCTCTGTTGCCCGGGCTAGAGTGCCGTGGAGTCAGCTTAGCTCACAGCAACCTCAAACTCCTGGACGCAGGCGATCCTCCTGCCTCAGCCTCCCGAGTAGCTGGGACTACAGGCATGCGCCACCACATCCAGCTAATTTTTTCTATTTTTAGTTGTCTGGCTAATTTCTTTCTATTTTTAGTAGAGATGGGGTCTCGCTCTTGCTGAAGCTGGTCTTGAACTCCTGACCTCAAGCGATTCTCCTGCCTCGGTCTCCTATTCAGAGTAATGTTTTTAAGTGCATATAATAAAAGGCATAGTTTGCAAAGGAAACCAATTATACTGAAATGTAGTTATCAAAATGTTAAAAATATAAGTTTGTAAGCGTAGCAATTTATATATTATATATTATATATTTGTATATTTATAATGTATTCAGAGACAAGATCTTGTGGAACATCCAATGGCTATTGTACTTCCATAAGGGAGAGCATAAGTGATATATCCAGATATTTGCAATAATGATATGGTGATATGAAAATATCACAGAGGGACTGTGGGTTATTGCCTTCATTCCTAATGGAAGAAAATGGTAAGTTTCACTTAGAGATTAGTGAAACACAGATGTCGTGCTTTCCCCGTCCACATTGATGAGCCACTGCGTTCTGCCCATGGGCCCTCGGGCAGGGCAGGTGGAATGAAGGGGGCCAGGTGGGCGAAATCTGAGGCCTCAGAGGAGGGGAGCTCACCACAGTCTAGTCAACCTGCTTCCTCAGAACCTAACTAAAATGTGAAAATCCCTCGTATTTTGTTAATGGAGTCAAAGAAGCACAAGCTTCCAGAGCTGGAAGGGCTATAGCCCTGCTTTGGTCTGAATGTATGTCCCTCCAAAACTCATATGTGGGAACCGAAGCCCCAAGGTGATAGTGTTCAGAGCTGGGACCTCTGGGGAAGGGGTGAGTCAGGAGGGCCCCCCCCAACTCATGACTGCATTATTGCTCTCAGAAAAGAGCTCGGGGGGAGTGCCCAAGTCCCGTTGGCCCTTCCATCTCTCCCGCCATGTGAGGACACAGCAAGATGTGCCATCTAGGAAGCAGAGAGCAGCTCTCACCAGACAGAATCTGCTGGCACCTTGATCTTGAACTTTCCACCTTCCAGAAATGTGAGAAAATAAGTTTCTGTTCTTTATAAATCACTCAGCCTAAGGTATTTGTTAAAATAGTACCAACAGACTAAGAAAAATCCCTTCTGCAGATGCCCCCATTGGGTGACCCGGTCCTTGGCCTCTGCTTGTCCTCCTCTAGGGATGGGGAGCTCACCCTCTGGAACCCTTCTTTCAGGGCTGGTCAGCTCCAACTCTCCCAGGAATGGTGACTGTGTCCTCTCATTCACACACAGACATGAATCAGACCCAGTCCCTGGTCCCACAGCTAGAGGGTGGAGAGACAAGGGCCCATCTAGAGCTAAAATGTCTTATTCCTTTAACGATCATTCTCTGAGCTTCTGCTGTTTGTCAGGCCGGGGTGGGGGCGGCATATACTGAGATTTAATTTCATAAAGTATTTGTCCAGTGTGTCCTCAGGCACTCTGCTCAGTACTGGGTGCTGGGAGTGAAATAGACATGATGGCTTCCCTCCCAGGAGATAGATGTTGAATGTGTAAACACACAAATCAATAGGCGATTGCAACTTGTGATAATAGTTGTGGAGATGAGCAGAGGGGACTCATAGGAGGGAACGACTTCACTTGGCAGAGAAGGGAAGCCAAAGAAATCCTCTTGGAGAAAGTGACTTTTTTTTTTTTTTTTTTGAGACAGTGTCTCACTCTGTTGTCCAGGCTAGAGCGCTGTGGCGTCAGCCTAGCTCACAGCAACCTCAAACTCCTGGGCTCAAGCGATCCTCCTGCTTCAGCATCCTGAGTAGCTGGGACTACAGGTGTGTGCCACCATGCCCGGCTAATTTTTTCTATTTCTAACAGAGACGGGGTGTTGCTT
>CAUYRT010065348.1:0-36052 GCA_963574885.1 Lepilemur ruficaudatus | reverse complement strand
GGCTTGACTATTTTTGGCGTATATGAATGCCTCTGATTTGTGTATATTGATTTTATAACCTGAGACTTTACCAAATTCATTTATCAAATCAAGGAGTCTCTTGGAAGAATCCATGGGGTTTTCTAGATATAATATCATATCAGCAAAGAGCGAGCTTATGCTTTATATTTTTGAAATTTCATTTTCTATTTGTTGTATGTAAAAACATGATTTTTTATTTTTATTTATTTATTTTTTTATTTTTTACTATACTGATCTTGTATTCTGTGACCCTGCTAAATTCACTTAATCACTTTGTAGATTTTTGGGGATTATCTATGTATACAATCATGTTGTCAGCAAATACTGAAAAGTTCCACCCCCCCTTTAAAGTACCCTCTTCTTACTAGCTGGGATAATTGCTAAATGGAGGTGTGATAGTGGACATCCTTGTTTCATTCCTCATCTCATGGAGAAAGATTTCAGTATTTCATTAAGAGGTTCACACTCTTTAGCAGATTAAACTAGATTAAGGATGTGCCTCTATTCCTTGTAGAGGTTATAATATGGCTTATCTTCATTATCATTTAATTAAAAACATTTTCTAATTTCCTTTGTGCTTTCTTTTTTGACTCGTGGGTTATTTTTTTTTTCTTTCTAGAAAGTATACAGCCATTGTTAATGACCCATGGATTATTCCTGGTTTTCAGTTTTTTTTTTTGAAATCATGAATAGGTATTGAATTTTGGTACTACTCTTTTCTGCATCTATTTAGATGATTTGTGTGATTCTTTTCCTTTTATGTTATGTGAATTGCACTGATTGGTTTTCAAGTATTAAAACAATCTTGTATTTTGTGAAAAACCCAAATTAGATTTAATACATTATTTTTATATTTTGCTATATTTGATTTGCTCATTTTGTTCTGGAATGTTACAGCTGCATTTATAGAAGGTTAGCTCCTGGTTTTCCTTTCCTTTCCTTTCCTCCTTGTGATGTTCTCAACTGGTTTGGTGGCTGGGTTATGCTGCATCAAAAGTGAATTGAGAAAAAAAAATTAAGTGAACTGATGGCCAGGAGCAGTGGCTCAAGCCTGTGAGACCCCCATTTCTAAGAAAAATTTAAAAAATTAGCCAGGTGAGGTGGCATGCACCTGTAGTTCTAGCTACTTGGGAGGCTGAGGTGGGATCACATGAGCCTAGAAGTTGGAGGTTGCTCTGAGCTATGATTGTGCCAATGCACTCCAGCCTGGGTGAGAGTGAAAGTGAATTGAGTTCTATTCTGTGGAAGTTTATTTAAGACTGGTGACTCTAATATATGGGTGATGTACATTTTTACATTTCTAATGTTATGTTTTTTTCAGATCAGGCTGCTAGGGGTTTATCAATTTTACTTATGTTTTCAAGGGACTGACTTTTTTCTTTGATTATTGTACATTTGTTTTTGATTTCATTTGTATTTTTGATATTCTTTCTTCTATTTATTTTTCATTTTTTATTTGTATATATTCATGGGATACAAGTGTAATTTTGCTACCTTGATATACTGCATTGAGGTGAAATCAGGGCTTCTACTTTGTGAATTTGCTATTCTTTTCCACTTCCGTGATGTGAAAACTTAGATTACTGACTTTCAGTCCTTCTTTTGTAATGTGTGAATTTAAGGTTATATACTTTTAAAAAAAATTTTTTTATATTAATTACAGGACAGGAGCCATTGGGGGGCGACGGTACGAGACAGGTGATGGGGGCTCACATCACACAGCCTTGCCCTGGACGTGGCAGGTAGACCTTCTCTTAGGATCTGCAGCCAACTCCTCCGGGAAGAAGGCCTCTCTCCTTTTTTGACCTGCTCGCTGAGCTCACACGAGGATGACAGCATGGACCACAGTGTAGTGAGGACTGAACTCTGATCTTTTTCCTTTTGCTCAAAATTCCTTCCTAAGGAGGCCACATGAGTCAGGCTCACGGGATGGTAGATTCCCACTAAGCAGGTTTTATTAACCAAAGTTTTATTAACCAAATAAAGTGTGGTTTACTTTCCAACCTGAATCCGGTATAGCATTAACATCACCTAAAAGATAGAAAAGCCCCCATCATCATGACTCAAAGCATCCTAGCAGATGCCTATCTTAACTTGAAAGATTCTCCTGTCTGGACCTCCTTGGTGCTCACACCTTTATCTTAAATTGAGCATTTCCTTTCTGGTCTTTTAGATAAAGCCTAACTCTCCCAGCCAATTGTCAGCCAAAGAATCTTTGAACCCACCTATAACCTGTAAGCCCCTCCGCCCCCGCTTCAAGATGTCCCACCTTTTTGGGCCAAACCAATGTATGCCTCTATATACTTCTTTTTAAAGCACTATTTTAAGCTGTATAGCATAGGTTGTAATGTGGCATATCTTCATTATCATTTAATTCAAAATATTTTCTAATTTCCTTGTGCTTTCTTTTTTGACCTGGGGGTTATTTAGAACTGTACTGCCTTAAGGTTTTTGTTTGTTTGTTTGTTTTGAGACAGAGTTACACTCTGTTGCCCAGGCTAGAGTGCCGTGGTGTCAGCCTAGCTCACAGCAACCTCAAACTCCCGGGCTCAAGCGATCCTCCTGCCTCAGCCTTCCAAGTAGCTGGGACTACAGCATGAGCCACCATGTCCGGCTAATTTTTTCTATATATTTTTAGTTGGCCAATTAAATTCTTTCTATTTTTAGTAGAGACAGGGTCTCACTCTTGCTGAGGCTGGTTTTGAACTCCTAACCTTGAGCAATCCACCCGTTTCAGCCTCCCAGAGTGCTAGGATTACAGGTGTGAGCCACCGCGCCTGGCCTGCCTTAAGTTTTAAATAGCTAGGAACTTCTCAGGTCTTTGTCCTCACTTATTCCACTGTAGTTGGAGAACATTTTTTAAATTTTTTTGAATATTTTTTTGAGGCTTGCTTCATGGTCCAGCTATGAACAATTCTGGGAGATGCTTCAGGTACATTTAAAAATAACATGTAGGCTGGGCGCAGTGGCTCATGCCTATAATCCTAGCACTCTGGGAGGCCGAGGTGGGCGGATCGCTTGAGCTCAGGAGTTCGAGATCAGCCTGAGCAAGAGCGAGATCCCGTCTCTACCAAAAATAGAAAGAAATTAATTGGCTAACTAAAATATATAGAAAAAATTAGCCGGGCATGGTGGTGCATGCCTGTAGTCCCAGCTACTCGGGAGGCTGAGGCTGGAGGATCGCTTGAACCCAGGAGTTTGAGGTTGCTGTGAGCTAGGCTGATGCCATGGCACTCTACTCAGGGCAACAGAGTGAGACTCTGTCTCAAAAAAAAAAAAAATAATAATACTATGTATACTGTTGGTTAAGAGTGTAGTGGCCTATATATGTCAATTAAACTATGTTCACTAATTGTGTCATTCAAATTTTGTCTGTTATATCTGTGTTTGAAATAAATGTATTAAAATATAGTTGCCCTGGCTAGAGTGCTGTGGTGTCCGCCTAGCTCACAGCAACCTCAAACTGTTGGGCTCAAACAATCCTCTTGTCTCAGCCTCCCGAATAGTTGGGACGACAGGTGTGTGCCACCATACCTGGCTAATTTTTCTATTTTTAGTTGTCTAATCTTTTTATTTTTAGTAGAGACAGGGTCTCGCTCTTGCTGAGGCTTGTCTCAAACTCCTGACCTCAAGCAATCCTCCAGCTTCAGCCTCCCAGAGTGCTAGGATTATGTGTGAGCCACCCCGCCAGCCTATTTCCAAAAATTAAATCCCATAATGTATCAGGAAGGAAATCTCATTTCATTCTACAGTTTCCTATTCCAAATTTTTTCCATCAGTTTTTGATAGCAACAACTTTGTATATCCCCTTTTTCCTAGCCTCTAAGCTGCAGGAATAGTGAGCAGAGGAATCACATGTAGATAGTAAGGAAGGTAAACTCTGAAAGCTACCAGTGTCTCTCCTTGCCCTGCTCCACCACTGAAACAGTCATAGGCCTTCTAAAGCCCTTGAAAAAAGCAGCTAGAAGCAGGGGTTGGCTATGTCTCACTGTCAGGCATAGAAACAACTATGAAGATGTGCTCCAAGTCCTGAACTCCAGAGGAGATGAAAATTAAAAGTCCATGATAAAACGTTTCAAGCATTACCTCTTGATTTTTGGAAGTTGCTCCCACACTGGCACTAAGCTCTGATCACTATAGCCAGGAGGGACGTTCCATCCAAGCAAGAGATACTTTATCCGGCAAGGGGCACCATCACAGTCTCCTAAACAGCTTCTGTACACCAGTTGGAGTCACCCAAAAAATATTTCCATGAAAGTACCACCACTATCCTTTCGGCAGGGTAATGTGTGTAGGTGGACAGAGGGTAGAGGCAGGCATGACAAGGATCACTTGACCAAAGTGCCTAGTTATCCCTATATTGACAGAATAATCTCCAGTTTAAAGGAAAATTATTTTTACAAAAACAGAAGCATGTTTTATTTCAATCCTGTTGAGGGAGAGGAAAGGAAAACACAAAATTAGGGGATGGGTCTCTGTGTAATACACACATCAGGATCAACTACAAGGAATAATACCCATTCCACCCCTCCCCCACCAGCTCCTATGTGGGTTCCAAGGCCAGCTGAAAATAGATGAGACAAGAATTAAGACACTATTGGCACAGTAACATGGCCAATGCACCGAAAGATGGAGAGAAGAGAATTTCCCAGGGAGCAAGGCCCTGGGCCTCAGCTGCTTCCCCAGTGGAGGGGGAATGAGAAAACTTTGGCTCAGCAGGAAGGTGGTTGTCAAAAGTCAGGGTTACCCTAGCTGGACTCTCCAGATAACAGACTATGGACTGAAGGGAGTTAAGACGTCTATCCAGTCCATGCTGTTCTCTGCTTTCTCCAAGACCTCTCCTCTTCAGGCTTGAGATTACTAAGAAGCTGGCCTGGTTCTCTTCATCTTGGAAAGCAGGGGAATAAGTGCTTATCCTACCCTTCCTACATCTAGGCTACTTAATACTACCTTCTTGGCTCTAAAGAGACAGAAGCCAACTAACAAGGCCGGCTCTCTTTGTGAAAGCCGGCTTGAAAGAGCCCTTGTGTTGGCAAAACTGCCTCTGCAAAGGTTTCTGAGCCTGCCCCATTGTTCGGATACACAATTGTGTGAGATGTGGACAGAAAAGACTCGGTCCTTCTCTGGAGTTGGATTATCAATCCCATCTTTGACTGGAGGTGGGGATGAGAGAAAGGGAACAGGTGCTAGCAGGAAAGGATTGGGGGAAAGCAAGGCAGTTTACACTAGGTTACAGATTCAAGCCTGTGGATTGTGAACAGAACCATCTAGAGCTCCTGAGAAGGGGAATTCTCTGACACAATATGAACAAGTGAAAAATATTTTACTGGCAACCCTGTAAGAATTCCTATAGACCAAAAGAAAATTTGTCAAAAAAACCCCCAAAAACAAAAAACAAAAAGACAGAGCAGAGTCCAGCCCTCCATCTTAAATCTGAATAAAATTAACTCATTCAGGTAATACTGCCTCAAGTACAATCATGAAGACAGATGGAGCTGCTGAAACTCACACTAAAAAAAGAATAGGATCAAGTAGCCTGTCACCTTAATCCCAGGCACCCCTTTTAAAGAGTCATTCAGAGATATCTTTGAAGACTTAGACTGAAGGTGAGGTCCACCATTTCCCCTCGCCCCCCAATACCTTTTCAGCATAGCTTGATGAATTAAGACGTCTGTTTTAAGTTTAATAGGAGGGAAGTAAATGAAAGGGAAAGCACTGAGATTTGGAAAAGCTAGCAGCTAAAGCCAGATACAAGGTTAAGGTCCTTGTGGCATTCAGGACTGAGAGTAGAAAAAATGGGAGAAGGAAGGGAAATAGGCGGTGGGTGTCCTTTGGCTTTACATCTTTCCCCTGCCTCCCATTCCTCCCAACAGCTCAATGCAGCTATTGGCCTGCCAGAGGGGATGTAATGCCCAGACCAACTTTTTATTGAGCTTATGCAGCTAACAGACTTGTAAACAGTCCCAACTGACAAAGTTTTGCTGAACATTACAGCTTGTGCCCACTAAACACACCTCTCTCTGAGATTAAAAACCAAAAAGCAAAGTAAACAAATACTGAGAGAGAGAATGAAGAGACACATTTTGAGTCTTCCAGGAAGGCAAAATAAAAAATGCCACAAGGCTTGGTCCCAGGCGTTCACCATGCCTAGAGTGCTGCTGCTATCACCACTGTCTCCCCTCTCTGCCAGTGGCTATGTAGAGGTGGGGGAGAAGGGTCATCTTGGGCATGCTGCAAATACAGCATTTGCTGGTGTTGACACCCTCCTGGGGCTGTGGTGGCAGACTGCTGTGACAGGAGCCCATTTCCTGGGAGTAGCAGAGGGAGCCCAGGTCCTCAGGCAGCCTGAGATGGCAGCCCATACCCCTCAGCAGGGGTACCTTGCCCCTTTCTCCAGCGCAGTTCGGCATTGAGGTTGTCTATTCCATCAGTGATAAAACCTGAGCTGTTTTTCCTCATAGGTTCCCCCTCCCTTCCCCAACTTCGGGGAGTAGTGGGAGGGGTAGGGGAAGATCACTGAGGGGGCAGAGGGATACCCCGGGGATCAGTGACCTGGCCCTCTTGCAGGTTCTTCACCAGTTGTGCAAGCCAGCGCTTCGTGGTGGTGTCATCTTTTAGCACCTGGGCGAAGGTTGTATCCTTCAGCTGGTCAGGGAGGCACTGCCTGAGTGCTTCACGTGCCCTACATCAGAAACAAACAAACAAACAAACCAGGGAGACCAACAAATAAACCCACATTTTGTGGACAGGCCCCTTTCTTAGATATAAATATACAGAATGCTAGGAATCTATGGCTCTGTCAATTTACATTAAGAAGCTATTAAAGTCCTCTAAAGCTTATGTTAGGCACAGGCTCAGAGATCTTTAGAAGCTATAGTCTGCAAACATTTTCAGAATGATGACCCACTGCAGAATTTCATGAAAAAGCAAACTGGAATAGAATGGCATGACAGTTTCCTTCAGTTCAAATTGCTTTTATAGTAAATGCTGTCAAAATACTCATGTTAGAAATATACAAATTAATAATATTTTAAAAATCAGTATATTAACGGATATGACCCCATTTATAATATGATAAATTCATGAATTTTCATTTTATACTAACTTATCAGTTTGTACCTTTACAGAAATTGCTTTAGTTTTGTAGATAAAAACCTTAGTAAGAGATGAGGGGTAAAAACAAAAGTATGATAGCAGCATTATCAGATGAACTTTTAAATGTTTCATTTTCTTTTAAAAGATGATCAGTAGAAAGTCAAATCTGAAAACCTTCAAAAGGTAAATGTTAACTATTTATAGGATTATTTACAGGGCTGTATTAAACAAAGTTATAGCTTTTATACTCAGACTAGTTTACTTTGCACAAGTAGAATTTTAAATAAAGACAATTTTAATCTTTGGTGAAAACAGGAATCACTGAAGAATAGGACAAAATGGTCAAAGAAATAGGTACGGCTTCAATAAACTCAGTGGTGGAAGACTGAGTTCACATTATATTAAATTATCCCCATTCGTAGGTACACAGAAATCACTCCATCATGTGGTTTAGCAGAATCTAAGCAAGTGGCTTTGGGTATGAATTATGGATTTACAAAGCAAAAGGTCAAACTTGTCTAAAATGCATCATATCAACAATGTATGATTTCTGGCAGAAAAATTATGAACATAGGGAGATAAAATAATTAGCTCAAGAACCTTACAGGAATCAAGGAGAGAAATGGAAATATAATTCAAGAGCCCTCTGGGCTGTGTTCCTTTCTAAGAGATCTATGAAAGTATACTTCTCTTTCTGACCACTTGGTAGTAGCAACAGAAAGCTCAAACCACAGGAGTAATGCATCATAAGGCTTCCCTTGGAATTGTGCAGACTCTCAGGAATTTCAGACTAGGATAAAGAGTTACAGTGGGAAGATACAACACTGATGGATTTTTAAATTCAGGACTTCAGATTTTAAAAGGAATTTAAGTTCTGTCTTAGATGAACTAAATACAGTCCCAGTGATATAGGAGCTATGCCACAAGATGGGGAAGCTGTTTGGAAGAGTATTTCCCTAAAGTCCTACAAGTCCTGTAAACGTTTACCTGGGATTATCTGAAAGTCGAAGGTAACATCTCACTACATGCTTCAGCAGACGGGCAGAAGGCTCTTTGGATAGCTGCAGGACCATCTTACCCTGTTTCCCCGCAAATAGGGGGAGGGGTTAGAAAAAACACACGAAACACAAAATAATTCTAATTGACACCAGAGCAGATAGTCCAAGAATCATTATACAAGGTTCAAAAATTATTACTTCTAGTTAGAAGACTGAAGTTGCTCAGTGCCAACTGCAAAGGGACTAAATTGTATGATCAGAAGTAGTTGCAAAGAGGGTAGATGGAAGAACTCACCAAGATCATGGCAACGTGGGAGAAACGCTCATATGTCTGACATATATAAGCCAAACCAGTATCATCTAAGAGGATCTTCTGAAGGATGAATGTTGCAACCTGCAGTAAAACAAAACTAAGGAGTTCAAAAAGTTGCTCAGGCACTTTTCCAATTGCCTACTCATTTGCCCTGACATGACTTTTAATCAGAAAATTGAGCAAGCAGAGATCCTTGTATATTATACACAACTTACTCTACCATATAAACACAGTACAAAAAAAATTACCATATTGAACATTACTATGTGCCAGAATTTTTCCTAAAGGCTTCACAGGCTTCATCTTATTTTTACAATAAATCTATGAGGTAGGTACCATTATTATTCTCATTTTACATAAAAGGGTAGGTTCTGGGTAATTATCAAATTCTTAAAAACTCATAGATTTTCTTAGTTATTGAACATCTACTACTATGTGCTAAGTATAACTGCTGATCACATGCATTTGCTTTAGTATTTCCCAAATGAGATATATTGTTTCCTTTCTTCATTGTTGAAATGTAAGCAATGAAGTAGTTGGAGGAAAACATAACCTCCTGGTATGGGATATGAAATATGACCTAGTAGGTAATGTATTTGGAAGAGAACAATGAAGTCTTACAGTATCTTGTTACAAACTCACTATAAGAGCCAGAATAAGCTAAAACATTTGAATTACCATCTATACAGCAGTATTTATGAAAATGGTGATCTCCTTAAGAAAGATTCAGAACATAAGTAGCTTTTTCAAGTCCCTTATTATTCCAAAGGGGAGAGCAGAGACAGATGGTAGGAGGGAGAGATTCCTGAATTTGTGTTGTGTGAGTAGCATGTAGAATATGCTATTTTCTTCTAAATTTTTTTCCTAAATAATATATAAAAATATTAATACTTATATAGGTATTCTTGTTATCGTGGTGGATCAGAGCATAGTTAGATTGTTTGGGTTCAAATCTCAGTTCCATCATTTCTATGTGACTTTGGGCAAATTACTTAAACACTCTAAGCCTTCATTTCCTCATTTGTACTATGGAGATGACAATTGTGAGAAACTGATGGAATAATGCACATACAGTGCTTAAAATATTAATAATAACTGGCACATAATAGGCATTTAGTAAATGCTGCTGATTATGTAATAATCAGGATTTATGAAATAGGAATATCATGCCTGAGAATATCAAGATCCCTTTTTACAATTTACAAAGAATCAGGAGCATTACTTACTAAATAACATATATTATCTACTGTCTATTCAATTATCACAGATCTAAATCATAGATTACCTTACCAATATACTGTGATGTTATTGGAATTTTAAATACTTATTATTAAAAAAAATTCCTTACAGCAATTTGTTTGAGAGATCTTTTCTTTTTATAGACATGGTCTCACTCTGTTGCCCAGGCTAGAGTGCAGTGATGTAACCACAGCTCACTGCAACCTCCAATTCCTGGGCTTAAATAATCCTCCCTCAGCCTCCTGAGTAGCCAGGACTACAGACGCATGCCACCACGTCCGGCTAATTTTTTAAACCATTTTTTGTAGAGATGGGGTCTTGCTATGCTGCCCAGGTTGGTCTTGAACTCCTTGCTCAGCAATCCGCCTGTCTCAGCCTCCCAAAGTGCTGGGATTACAGGTGTGAGCCAGTATGTCCAGCTAACACCCTTTTTAAAAAAAACGTACTTGAAGGTTTCATTATATCTCAGTCTTCTGCTGGTATTCAGGCAATGCATAACTTAAAGAATATTCTGTAATAAAATAATTTTGGCACATGCTTTTCTAACGGAAGAATTTTATCTTCATTAAAGAGATATCACCAGAGTAGAAAAAGATCTTTTTCTGTTGCAGCTATAAGAAGCCAACTTAAAACACTTATCCATAGGCATCTACTAATGAAAGATAACAGAGTACAGTTGTATGCATTCCAATGTTGTCCCTGAAATCCACTGAAATTAACAAAAGGAACTAAAATTAGGGAAGAAATAGGAGAAGAAAAGCATGAACATAGATCCACATTATCCTTTATGTGTATAAGTAGAAAAATTAGGACAGAGATATAAATATCTCCCTAACACAGCCTGCCGCACCCCCCTCCCCCCCCCGACTGGTGGACTCAGTGGAAAAGTGTTTGGAAATAAAATAACTTGATTTTAAAGCTCAGGTCATATCACCTCTCTTTGTATCCAAGAGACAAATAGCGATCCTCGACAGAAATGTCCAACAAGGAAATTTTGTGAAGACATACCTCAAGAAGTAACAAGCAATAATTATCTACATCTTCAAAGAAATTGAAGAGAATATACACTTTTAAAAACATTAAAAAAAAAATTTAAAAAGAAAATATTCAAAGAATAGCTGAAAAAACACGAGATGTGAGAGGGCAGAGACTAAGAAAAAAATTTGAGTATAAAATCAAACTGCGACATATATATAGAGTATTTGTGGAAAGATACAAGAAAGTGGTAATAGTGGTTATCACTGGGGAGAATACTTGAGAGGCTGAGGTAGGAGGAGATTTACTTTTATGTGTATACTTGTTTATACTATTTGAATTTTTCAACTTTGTGCATGTACTGTATATTTAAAATAAAAATTTCAAAAATAGCCAGGTGTGGTGGCATATGCCTTTATCCCAGCCACATGGGAGGTTGAGTGGGGAGGATGGCTTGAGCACAGAAGTTTGAGGCTACAGTGTGCTACAAATGTGCCTGTGAATACCACTGTATCCCAGCCTAGACAACATAGTGAGCTCCTATCTCTTAAAAAAAAAAGAAATCCTAAACCTCAGGGAGGCTGAGACAAGAGGATCCCTTAAGGTCATGAGTTTAAGACCAGCCTGAGCAAGAGTGAGACCCCATCTCTACTAAATAGAAAAAAATCACCCGGATGTCATGGCATGTGCCTGTAGTCCTAGCCCCTCAGGAGGTTGAGGCAGCAGGATGGCTTGAGCCCAGGAGCCTGAAGTTGTAGTGAACTATGATGATCCCACTGCGCTCTACTCAGGGTGACAGAGTAAGACTCTGTCTCAAAAAAAAAAAAAAAAAGCCAACACAAAGTACAATCTAAGTTAAAAAGCACATACCGTTTTAGAAAGTTCACTTCCAGATTCCATAATGCGCAAACACAAAGGGATAATTTCTGTTGTCAATAAAAAGTTGATTACCTCTTGCTCATCTGTTTTCACCAGGGCTCCTAAAGAAAATATGGGCAAACAAAATTATTTTAGAGTCAGGGTTTCCAGTTAAAATTAACTTTGTATTCTTTCTCCAGTGAGTTGTGAAATTTAGATAACATAGAACACAAACTGGTTTGTATGCAAGGGAATCAGAATCCATTTTTTACCATTAACTGTGATCTTAGCTGTAGGGTTATCAGGTTGAGAAAGTTCTCTATTCCTACTTTTCTGAGAGTTTTTAACATGAATGATGCTGAATTCTGTGAAAGGCTTTTTAAAAATTCATCTATAGAAATGACCATATCATTTTTCTTCTTTAGTCTATTCATGTGGTCAATCATATTGACGGACTGTTGAAGCTGAACTAGACTTATATTCCTGGGATAAACCCTACTTGGTTACAATGATTCTTTTTATATAATATTGCTGGATTTGATTTGTTAGCACTTTGTCAAGGATATCTGCATCAATGTTCATGAGGGATACTAGCCTATGGTTTTCATTTCTTGTAAAGTCTTTGTTTTTGTTTAAATTTTTTTTTTAAGCAGAGAAAGCTATCCGAAGGTCTTTAGTTTTATTATCAGAGTAATACTGGCCTCACAGAGTACAGAAGTATTGCCTTTTCTCTATGTTCTAGAAAAGTTTTGTAGAATTGTATTTCTTCCTTAAATTTTTGACAGAATTCACTAGTTATGGGAGAATAGCTTAGAAGAAAAATAAACAAGTGTCATGTGTATGTAATCCCAGTTACCCAGCTACTCAAGAGTCTGAGGTGGGAGGATTTCTTGAGCCAGGAATTCAAGATGAGCCTGCGCACCATAGTGAGACCTCACCTCAAAGAAAGGAAAAGAAAGGAAAAGAAAGGAAAGGAAAGCAAAGGAAAGCAAAGGAAAGCAAAGGAAAGGGGAAAGGAAAGGAATTCCAAATTCTAACTCTTATTCCTGTAATAATACTCTTTGAATCAAGTTCTTATTCTTTACTCTTCTTATAATTTCAGTAAATGTTTCTACATATATGTTGAATTTAATCCTAAATGTTGGGTCTCATAGCCTTATTAACAATACTTAGAATGGTGCTTAATAAGCATCATCACGTTCCTGAATGAGACAACCTCAAAGACAAAAATGAACACTGGTGAACAAAAGTTGCAAAAGGCAAGACAAAACACCCAACTTAGACTATTATTATGAATGAGGATTCCAAGCTTGCAAAACAATCCTAATAACTTACCAATAACTCCAAGGCTGGTGAGCCGAAGGTACTCAAAGGGACGCGTTTTGCTGACAGTGTGCAAAAAGGGGTACAAAAAAAGTGGGATGTGTGCTGCGAGAAATGCTGACCTGGAAGAAAAAAATAATCACGTTCTCAGCTCAGAGCTGATTTCTAAGGATTTTGAAGATTCAAATTTCCAGATGGTTAATTCCATAAGGACTATAACATTATCAGAGCAAGGAATCCTTAGGAAAGAATGGTATTGGTCATAAGTCTTGACCAGTCATTCTCAAACAGGGTGATTTTGCCCCCCCACCAGGTGACATGTGGCAATGTCTGGAGACATTTTTGGTTGTCATGACTGAGGTTTATTGAGTGCTATTGGCATCCAGTCGGCCGAAGCCAGAGACGCCATTAAATATCCTACAATCCACAGGACAGTCCCCTCCCACCTTCCTCTTCCCACTACAAAGACTTATCCAGCCCAAAATTTCAATGGTGCCAAGGTTAGAAACCCTAGTCTATGTCAAGGTGGTTAAGAAAACACATGATTTTTCCTGCAACCAGCAACGAGTACTTTAAAAACTGATTAACTTAAAATACCCAATGGTAAATTTAAGAAAATAGGTCATAAAATGCTATTAAGTGCCCAAGAGATTTCCTAGATTACTTCTTTCACCTAATTTATGACTGAATAATAATATTCACAGGTGCATTCAAATAAAACCTTATAAACGAAGACAACAAAATAAAGCAGCCATTATCAGGTTTATCTGCTATGCGTAAATGCATATTTTACTTTTTTATTACAACATTTCAGATACACTAAAAACAATTCAATCTGAAGCTACTCTATCAGACAACTAATATAGAAATTAGTCTATTTATATTATTTATAGTTCCACCTTGTGGGAGAGCTTTTTAACACCCAAAGTACTCTTGCATTTTTGTTGAGTGCTTGAAAATAATTTTCTCAGTAACTTCTCTAAAGCTCTGTAACGTCAGTGCCAACCTAGCATTCGTATTTCGTAACGAAAGTTGACAAATAGAGGAAAGGCTTTAATAAAATGACTATTAATTGTTTTCAGGGCCGTAAGAGCCACAAAGCAGATTCCTGAACAGGATTTCCCTTTTCTTAATTTTTCCGATAAGGCAGGATGGCAAAAATGTTTTAAGTCTCATGCTAATTCCCATTTGTTACAGAGGCTGTCCAGAATGCTATGTTAAGGATTCTGAAGTCAAATCTGGCTTCAGGGGGAAAAACTACTACAAAAATATTTACTCAACTCCTATTATATGCCATACGCTATGCCTCACACATGACATAGTGCCTACTATAGATTTGGGACGGAGAAATGGCTGTATGCCTGACACCTTTGCTGTGATATGAACACTGCTCCTTTAAAGTTCATTGGCTAAAAAGTAAATAAGAGTCCTGTAGATAGATACACACACACACCACACACACAGTGTGCCTTACTGCATGCCCTTCCTCTCATTATTTGGCAAAAGTTTAGGACCATATTCAATAAAAACTTCCCCACTTACCCAAAGCACTTACCTGGTTTCTGGATGTGATGCCACACATTGCAGTAATGCCAGAGCATTGCAAACTCTGTTAGACTGGTGTGCTGTCAAGGTGGGTGGGTTGATAGATGGATAAATATTTACAATTTCCTAAAAAATGGAAACCAGCACCAGATGTATAATAATGTATAACTAATGTATAATAATTTATGTATAATAATGGATAACCATCATAAAATGAATCCCTATGGTACTAAAGCAAAAGAAGTAAAAAAACCAGAAACCTCTTAAAGCCACATATCTTGCAAGAAATGAATCAAAGAGGGAGAAATAAATAGTGCTTCTAATCCTTTCATCACAAACATACTTGACTGAGACCAACTAGCTAGGACATTTCTACATTTGTCTCTAGCAAGATTTTTTATGGAGGCTATTGGTGTCACCTCTTCTATCCTGTAGCTGTTGACGCTTTCTCTAAAGGGACCCTTATATTTTTATAATCCTTCTCCCTTTGTCAGAATCTTGCTTTAAGTTATAGTTATGAAATCGCTAGCCAGAAAATGTTACTATGTCAACTCTAGTGACTCATAAAAAAGTTTGAGTTTGGTTAGGTAGCAACTACAAAATGGGGACAGTAAGAACATGGGTCTATGAGTGGAGATAAGTATAAACAACAGTGGATATAAGTACTCTCTGTCAAACGGTGACAATTTGCTGAAAACAATTCTATTTATTTTAATTGTAGAACTTTTACAGAGAAAAATGTTCTTATAACAAAATCACTTTCTTAGCTATATGCAGTAGAGATGGAATGTGAATTTCCTTAGCTTTGAAAGGTTAGTTTTATTATTAGGAATTTTGGGCAATACCTTAAAGGATGATCATTCTACTATCTTGGTATTTTGGGATTGTACCATATCAGTTTTGTTCACACCAATTACCATTCTGGTTTGAACCAAATTTCAGTTATTTATTCTTTTTTTTTTTTTGAGATAAGGCCTCATTTTGTTGCCTAGGCTACAGTGCAGTGGTGCCATCATAGTGCACTGCAACCCCAAACTCCTTGCACCTCAGCCTCTTGAGTAGCTGGGACTACAGGTGCACAATACCATGCCCAGCTAATTTTTCTATTTTTTTTTGTAGAGACGGGTGTCTTGCTATGTTGCTCAGGCTGGTCTTGAACTCTTGGCCTCAAACGATCCTTCTGCCTTGGCCTCACCTCCTAAAGTGCTAGGATTACAGGTGTGAGCCACCATGCCCAGCCTATTTATTCTTTAATCTTACAGCTGTTACACCTTTAACATTTTCTTTCCCCAAAATATACCTTGCAATCCTTATAGCTTACTTTCTACCTTCCTCCCCCATCATGTAGATTTATCTTGTAGTATTCCTAAAGCTGTATTTCTCAAAGCATAGTTCTTAGACCATCTGCACTAGAATCACCTGGGGGTGGGGAAAGTGCTTGTCAAAATACAGATTTTTAGGGCCCACCTCAGACTGACTACATTGAATCTCTTGGGTAGGATGTAGGAATCTGCCTTTTAATAAACACCTTGAACTTTTCTAAAACAGATTCTTCTGAATGCTAACGTTTAAAGAATCATCCACCTAAAGTTTTCAAATCTTTTGGGCAAAGGTAAAGAGATACTAAGTGTGATGAACAGGACTGAACTGCCACTCATGGATATACACCTACCTGTAAAAGTGCTGCAATAGTACCAAATGAATGCCACAGCATGGGTGCAAGGTCAGGAACAGATTCTCGCTTCTTACTTAGCTCCAGCAAAGCATTTTCCCTTGTTTCAGGACTGGACAGCTCGTTGATCCACTGATAGATCTTTTCTCTATCCACTTGAGCCAGTGCAGTGGGCACAGGCTTCAGGTGAAAACAAGACATAAAACATGAGTTTATTAGAGTCAAACCAAGTCTCACTCTGTAAAAGAGCTTTAGAGGGGAAAAATTTTTCATAAATACCAAGGGAACTTTTCTAAATACATACATTTGATGTAAGTAAACTAACAACCTCTTTGGCAGTTATTGATGAAAATCTAAAATGCACACATACCCTTTGATAACGCCATGTTCAAAAATTTATCCTGTAGGTATGCTTGGGCTATACTGAAGATATACCAGGATGTTTAGTGCTGCGGTTTTAAAGGCAGAAAACTAAAAAATATCTATCAATAAGGGGCTGGTTAAATATGCATTGGCACATCTTTATAATGGAATAGTATGTAGTCCATGAGACTGATGTGCTACCTACTGCACTAAAGAGGCATCTTGCAATCCTTTAAAAAAAAGATAACTCTTTATATAATGACACTAAATAAAAAACAACAAAAAAGTGCAGAACAGCACATATAACATATAATTTGCTTCCATTAATATTCTTATATATTTACATATGACATTTCTAGAAGGACAGATAAGGAACTGTTAACTGTAGTTACTTCTAAGATTGGGGATCTATGCGAGAGACTTACTTTTCATTGTATGCACTAAAACCTTCAGCATAAACTTTTTTTTTTTTTTTACCACATCTATAATAGTTTTTGAGAGAGAAAAAAAGTTATATGTTCCTGTTCATTAATGGTCCCTCCCCTGTGATTCTGACACCCCCTTCGATGGAGCAGAAAACCTGTATAATTTGGAAAAGCTAATGATCCCTCCTAATGATTCTAATATATACTCTACATACATCCCTTTGAGAACCATTCATTACTTACTCATGTAAGAACTATATAAATTTATACAACATGCTTTTATGATCATGGTAAGGAATCACAATGTTCCCCTTCAAATTTGAGCATTTCTATAACTCTCCATAATCATCAAACTTAACCTTGGTTAAGTTCCTTAATTATTCTTACATGGAAAATAGGACGGCAGACTAGAAAAATGATTATAATTGCTACCTGTAAGTTCTCAACTTCTAACAAATTCATGGCAATTTCTACCTCTATGCCCAATATTTTTTCAGGTATTTACCCCAAAACCATGAGGAATAAAACAGTGAACAGAAAAAGAGGTATCTATACTTGTAAATGAGATCACTAATGCTCACAGGAATTAATTTGCTTAATTCACCTAGGTATGAAGTTGTATATTCCAGTGCTTTTTTGAACTACATTACACAGCTTCTCACAGTACTTAGAAGTTCCCACTACACTTTAGAGTGACAGAATGATGACCTATCCATTGCACAGATAGAAAGACAAGGAACAAAAAGAACTGCCTTTGTTGAAGAACAGAATGAAGTACAAGATGGACTTTGAGGTGGACTCAAATTTACTCTACCCAACTTGAATAATGGCCTTTAAAAACAGAAGTTTAATTATATGCTTTTAGTTTGATATTTATGATTTCACTTCCTGACAACGAACCACAAGGTGTTCTGCTAAATGGACTGAAATACAAGGCAGTGTAAGCCTTAAGTGCCTTACATTAATCTGCTAAAAGCTGTTCTGTTACTCCCACCAGTGATGCACCTCAAAGAATCGTAGGCTCCTAAAGCAACTGTATGATAGAAGGAATAGGGTGGCTTCCACCCCCCATCCCCCTAAAAAGCAAAAGCAGTATCGTTCAAGCACTTGTCCTTTTTATGCTGCGACAGGCCCTCATCTTAGAAACTATTTTTGGAAATGTAATTTCTACCTGAAGATAGGGTATGTGTTTATTTAGAATATTACATCACCTTAAAAGATGAGTGGAAACACAGGCTAAAATTTTTAGCTTTAAGTTCCCTGCCCACAGTCTCTTGGATGATCCCACAATCCAGTCATTAAAGGAGGCCTCAAGGACACTGCTCCAGCAATACAGTACCTATCCTGATTAGTCGACCTTCCCCAAAATCTTGTCATACATACACCATCATCAACTAGAACCAGTCTGTGACTTGTATTCAGCACCACCATACCCAATCCTGTCCTGGTAAACCACCATTTAGCATACCATGACTCCTGAACACCAGGACCCACTCCCACATAGTCCCTTTCTGTGGTTGGCCTAATGCCAGCAAAGGAGATGGTGCCCCTAACAGTGGTGCAAGCACTCTAGAAGGCCAATACCTGCTGCCTACTTGGGTTCCTATGGCCACCTGCTGCCAGCAACATTCCACCTTGTGAAGATACTTATGGGAAATGCAGCCTCTACTGGACTTCGGTTCTTTTTTGTTTTTGAGACGGGGTCTTGCTCTGTTACACAGGCTGGAGTGCAGTGGATCATAGCTCACTGCAGCCTCCAACTCCTGGGCTCAAGTGATCCTCCTGCCTCAGCCTGTCAAATAGCTGGGACTACAGGTGCACGCCACCATGCCTGGCTAATTTTTAAAAATTTTTGTAGAGATGGGGGTCTCGCTATTACCCAGGCTGGTCTTGAAGTCCTGGGCTCAAGCGATTCTCCTGCCTAGGCTTCCAAAGTGCTAGGATTACAGATGTGAGTCACTGCGCTCTGTCTGGACTTTGGTTCTAAGGGAGCTAGAAGTATGTCTGATGGGTGGTAATGTAGCCCTCTCAGGTACTAGCTTGATGCTATGGGTTCTGCAGCCATGCTAGCAATAGGAGGGTAGTTTGGTGTCAGGAAATATCTGGGATAGAGATCCTCCTTTTCATCATCCTTGTTGAATTTCACCATCAATTTAACAGTAGTAGTTAGTTACACCAGCTGAAGATCTGTCATGAGATGAATACAATTATTTTTTAAATAAAAATGGGAGCTAAAACATAGTGCTTACTCTGCCAGCCACTGTCTTAAATATCTCTTTTTATAGACAAGGAAACTGAGGCAAAGAGAAGTTATTTAAAACTTAAATGGCAAGCCAGGATTTGAACCCAGGTAGTCTGGCAACAGAGCCCACACTTTTAATTGCTTTGCTAATACTGCTTCTCATCTGCCTGAAAGATTAGATCTGATCTAAAATGACTTTCTAATAAACTATTTCCTTTGATCTTAGACAATGTAGTAAATATATAAAAATCTCAGACAAAAATTAAAATGTTATTGCTCTGAGTTCAACAGAATCTGAAAGAATACTCAGCACCATGAACATTATCACTGATGTTAAGAGAAATCCACTATTTATTGAGATTGCAAAGCACTTAACAAGTATCATTTTAATGGGAAATTCAGTAAATAGTTTGACGTATTTCCCAATGTCACATTATGGTTCAGATAGGGGCATAATTTAGCTAGTGAGAGCCATCAATATACCCACACACAAATGCACATACAACAAACAATTTTACAACACACATATAGGAATTTTGTTGTTTTGGAGAATAAAAGGGAAAATTTTTTTACACTTTCAGTTGTATATTTATATATTAACTTACACTGCCAAATGATTGGTAAATTATTTTGGACATCACCCTAAATAAAGGACCACAGTATAACTCTAGTATTTCACTAGATCTCGATGGTAATAAAAATTCTAACTGTATCTTACTCTCCTTTTGATTCCCAAGGGTTACGTAGGCACACCTTTCAGAAAAACAGAAGAATTTGAAAATTAATGTCTTCCTAAAAGGAAGTGGGAAGCAAAAGAAGAATAGGGTAGGTGAGAGAAGAGAAGGAACTGTGTTGTATTTTTTTTTTAAAAAAACATGATTTCATTTAATGATCACAAGGTGGTTATTAGCCTCATTTTATAATTGATGAAACTATGGGCAGACCAACAGTGGGCAGACTTCCTCCTCATCCCACTCCCTAAAGATCACCTTTAAATCTTATAGTTCAGATGCTACAACTCTTAACTTTTAATTTACTAATATATTTCTGAGGCTGTGGCTGATCTGGAACTCAATCTAGTAGTATACATTGCTCAGTGGCAGATAAGCAAACTCACTTGTGACTTTCCTACTGGATATTACCTAATTTAAAAACATTAACTAATAGTAGGATACTAATCATGAGAGCAGAGGTTAACATTTTTTGAGGCCCAGATCCTTTCAGAATCAAATGAAAACTATGGCTCTTTTCTTCAGAAAAACACACAATTGCAAAAACACAAAAATCTACATATTTTTAGGGAATTCACAGACTTCCCCACAGTGTATCCATGGACCCAGGATTAGGAACGCGTTTATCAAATTGAATAGGAAAGACCTCAATTTGCAAGTAAATATACAAATGGCATGCACACTGGATTGGGGGACCCAAGTGGCTTCAAAATCCAATTTTGCCATTTTTAGAATTATATGACTTAGGACAAGTTATTTAACTTTCCAAGCCTCCATTTTATCATTGTTTAAAGAGAGGGAACAATGATAAATAATTACCAGTCTTAGCTCTAAAATCTTAAAAATTACTTTATTTAGTTTTTAGTTGTTAAGTGAGAAAACAGTCTAAGAGGCTCTGTAAAAAATCAATTTTAGGGCCAGGCACGGTGGCTCACACCTGTAATCAATCCTAGCACTCTGGGAGGCCGAGGTGGGTGGATTGGTCAAGCTCAGGAGTTCAAAACCAGCCTGAGCAAGAGAGAGATCCCCGCCTCTACTAAAAATAGAAATTAATTGGCCAACTTAAAAAAAATATGAAAAAAAAATTAGCCAGGCATGGTGGCGCAGGCCTGTAGTCCCAGCTACTTGGGAGGCTGAGGCAGAAGGATTGCTTGTACCCAGGAGTTTGAGGTTGCTGTGAGCTAGGCTGATGCCATGGCACTCTAGACTGGGCAAGAGAGTGAGACTCTGTCTCAAAAAAAAAGAAAAAAAAAAAGAAAAAAAATACACCCATTTTAACTGTACATTTCAATGAATTTTGACAAATTTATATACTCATGTAACCACCACCAAAATCAAGATAAGATATAGATCACTTCCATTACCCACCAAAAGTTCTCTAATACCCCTTTCAGTAAACCCTACACCCAGCCCTAGGTAACAATGGATGTTTTCTGCTATTAGATTAGGATGGCCTTTTCTAGAAATTATTAAAAGGAGGTAACATTTATTGAGTATACTATGTGCCAGGCACTGTAGATTACCTTATTCTCAAAATTCTAAGAGGAAACAGGTTAATGGAGGTTTAGCATGTTCAAGGTCACACAGTTACCTTCTAAGTTGAAGAAATGATTTCTTAAGTACCTAACAACTTTCTTAATATTCCCCTATAACAACTCATTAGCAACTAGATTTGGATAAAGAGTGAGTTCAATTACATATATGGACACATAAAATCATTATGAGAAGTCTGATTTAGATTATAAATCATCCTCAACACTTATTTCCAAGATTAGGAAAAAAGCTCTATTGTACATTACTATATATTATTAATTGTAACCTGCTAAAGTCATTAGTCTTTTCCTTTTAACAGATGTTTAAAAAATGTTTATATTATCAAAATTTAGGAATTGTCCCTCTTCTCTGTTTAACAGCTTGTATATATGGACAATGTATTTCAGGGAACACTTTTTTTTTCTTTCAAGAAATCTTAAAACAGGCAAGACATGTAACAAAGTGAGTTACCAATGGTTAACCCCCAAGTGTCACAAACACAGGGTACTAACAGTTGGGTCTTCTATCACTGAAAGATCTTAACACAATGTAAAAAGTAGAAAGATATTTAGACATTATTTTAATTAAAACACATCCACATTTATCCATAAATGGTAAAAAAATGATTTCCCCTTCTTTGAGTAAATTACAAAATTGATGTTGATGGTTTCACTATCAATATAACTTAAACATAAAGGACCTAAAACACAAAGGCCAGAATAGCTGTTTGTTTTCCTACCAATATGTGATAGTGAATAAAAAGAATGTGATTAGATTGAAATGGATGCCATGGCACTTTACCCGGGGCAACAGAGTGAGACTCTGTCTCAAAAAAAAAAAAAGAAGAAGAAGAAGAAGAAGAAGAAGAAGAAGAAGAAGAAGAAGAAGAAGAAAAAGAAAACAATCAAAAATACAGGCAGTTTGGTCCAACGGAGGGCATGAAGGATTGAGAAAGAGGAGGCTCAATTTTTTATGTTTCAGTCTCCTCACTAGATAAATATCATAATGAATGAATGGTACAAAGGGACTTGTCAGAGCCACTGTGTGGTCCAAATAGCCTAACAAGTGAAAGTGCATCTAAAAGTTCAAAATTCTAAGTTAATGTAATGCATTGTAAATTTAATTCAAGAGAAACATATTCAATACTTATTGTAAGCAATGTACCATAGCTTTAATGGTTGTTCAAAAGATGCATTAGGGAGAAAATGAAAATAAAAGGAACAGGTATGTTGTTTGGGAAGGCACAGGGAAAAGAGTGGCTTGGTATCAAAGGTACAAATCCTACAGAAGATGACGATGAGATTCTGAGAGATGGACAAGTCAATCTTAGAAGAATTTCTCTTATTTAACCTGCCTCCCCTTCTAGCAGCAACCTCATCTTCCAACTTGCTTCTTCCCAAATTACATGGGAGAAGGAACAAAAAAGCTAAGGGAATTACCATCACCTAATTGAGAGATATAAAAGGTACCTCTGCACTTTGAATAGTTACAAACACTTAGAAACAGTGACAGAGATACCACTAGCCTCGGAAATGACAGTAACAGGATAGAGATAAAATCTCAAAAAGCAGTTTTCTATAGCTTAGTCACACTTGGTTCAATTTTTCACTTTCTGTATTTAAAGTTAAGGAAACTTTTTAACGCTCTATTTAGTAATTATATCATTTTGCCTGATAATGAAACTTCAGCACATTACTTTCCTTAAATCATTTCCTCTTGGTGAAACAGAAAAGTAGAACTGGCCTTCAGACAAGTTTGTCCAAATCAAATTGATCCCCTTTTTCCATTATGGCTATGTGCTGTCATCTATATTCATTCATTCAGCGAAGTATTTGAGTCCTTACCTTGTACCAGGAACTGTCCTGACACTGGGGAAACCATGTAAAAAAGGACCCTCATGATCCCTGTCCCTGCCCTCAAGAGGGAGACAAACAAACAAGTAAATGAATACAATAATTACACATTGGAATCAGGGCAGTAAAGGGGGCACTCACTCTTAACAAAATTAGAGGTTACAGAATTACTTTGAATAGATGGTCAGGAAAGGCCACTCTGAGGCAGATTTAGGTACAGACCTGAAAAAAGGTTGATCTGGATAAACAGTAAGTTCAAGGAGGAGGTACCAGTTACACTCACATGCTATGTGTGTGCGTGTAAGGAGGGTGGGGGAAGGGTAAGAAGAGCATTCATTCCAGGCACAGAGACCAGAAAGTGCACCTTGGAGAAGAGACACTGTAAGGTTAGAAAGGCGGCCAGAGTAGCCGAAGCTTAAGGAGCAAGAGACATAAAAGGAGATTGTAAACGTGGGTAAGGACCACATCATACAGGGCCTTGCAGGCCATGGCAAGGAGTCTAGACTTTATCTAAATGCAGTGGAAAGCTATAAATTACTTTAGACAGGTGAATTACACGATCCGTCTTTCTTGTTAAAAGATCACACTGGTAAAAAGAGATGTATGACAAAGGTTTTAAACGCAGAGAACCGCAAGCCAGATGCAATAATTACGCGCTTCTCCAAGCCTCAGGTTTTCCACACGTAAAGCAAGAGGTTTGAGCTAAAAGCCATTTCCTCCCTGCTGCGATGCGCCTAGGCGGTGAGTTCCGAAAGCACGAACCGCACCAGACTGACCACGGAAGTCCCCTCAACCCCGCTGGCGCCCAGCACTCAACCGGCGCCCTCAAACTGTTTCAGCTCAATGAATCAATGAATGGCCTGCCCCGGCCGCAAGGGAGGCGCTCGGGCGCAGGACCCGGCCCCAGCCCTGAAAAGAACGCGATGTGTGGTGCGGGAGGCCGCGAGAAGGGTCCGGCGAGGAAAGTGGGGGCCGGCTCGACCACAGCCAAGGCGTGCCGAGGAGAGGAGCCGGGGCCTCGCAGGTTGAGGGCAGAACGAGCCGGACTCGGGGCCCAACACAGGGAGCTTGGAGGAAAGGCCGAAATGCGGGGCTGAGCAAGGGTTCTGGGTCTAGGCCGGGCGGCCCAGCCACTCACCGCAGCCGTTGCCAGGCTGTGCATGTTGGGAGCGGCCGCCGCTCGCCTTCCTCCGCCAGACGACCGATCCCCGTCCCCGCTTCAGCGCCTCTGCCGCCAAAGATGTTGAGCCGCCGCAGCCGCCATCCGCCTCCAGCTCGCTCCTCCCCCTTCACAGCCCTTGACCTCTCACCCCTGACCCCTCCCACACAACCTCTTCCCGCCTCCTGGCTCTCGGCCTAGTTAACAGTACCAGGGTATGCCCTTTACCCACTAAGATTCAGTACGGCGGACGGACTAGCTTCCCTCAACGCCAGGCATCGATCAGGTAGCCCCACAGAGGGGCGTGAACTCTAACCCTTTGCCGGAGGCCAGTGAAGGGCGGGAAAAGACGGGCAGTGGGAGGACATGTATTGCGCATGCCCGACTGGGCTGAGTAGGAGGGAAACGGTGGGAGGTCAAAATTGGGTGAAGTGAAAAGTGCGCGTGCGTACTAAGTCACGGTTGGGGCGGGGCTGTCCGTACTAGACAACGCTAGATACTGGGCGGGGCGAGGGCAAAGGTGGGGCGGAGTTTGCAGGCTTGCGCGCACGCGCCTGTTCTGGTCGCGTCGAGTGTGCGTGCGTGCGTGCGTGCGTGTTTGCGTGTGGTCACAGTTCCCGCCATCAGCCGCTCTCCCTGACTGGGGGAGCGAGCGGTCTCGCTTTTTCAGGCTCGGCGTCGCTTCCTTCTTTACCCCCAGTTCCTCCCTCTCCGCGCGGGCTCTGTGCTTTCGGCAGGCCTGTCCGGGGGTTCCGGACCCTCCGGCTCAGGTAAGGCGGACCAGGGTAGCTTCTCAATTGAGTCGTTTTCCCCACCTCTTCTCCCCCGTGCGATCCGCCCACTCGGCGTTCACTCTTGTGGAGTTCGCCCCGTTGCTGATCAGCCCGCCCCCAACCCCTCGACGCTTCCCCGGCCTCACAGATACTCTACTTGGGTGTCACCCCGCCTCTGGCTTTCCCTCTCCCTTGACCTGGTCTTTGCTGTCACTTGCTCGCTCCGAAAGCTGAACCTGGCGCCTTTTCTCTGGGACTGTCGTCTTCCGCCACTTGTCCCCTAACAAGGCCTTCTGTCTCTTCATGTGAATTTCGTTGCCGCACATCTATCAGGCCTTGGACACTCTACTCATTCACTCTCTTGAGTATCTTTCACTTTCTTTCTCTTAACCATCCCTCACTAAAAGGCATGGATTATATTTTTGTCGTGCATTTCGTTGTTCCTCATTTCTAGCCATCAGGTCAGGTTGTCAGATTTATCTATTTTAAGCCATGATCCAAGAGAGGAAATGGTAATTGATTACCAAAGTCCTGTATTCTGGAGAATTTTCCTATGGGTGGCTTTGTGGTGGTGCTCTTAAAATTTCAGCTCTGTAAACGCCTTTATTGGGATGGCAATGCCTGGCAAGTCTAACTGGAAGAGATATCTGAGGGGGGATGTCAAGTAGGATGGACTGGGTTGGAGAGCCAAGCAGAGTTGTGGGTGGGTACATAGATATGTATATATGTATGTCATCTGCCATATTGGTAATCATCGAAGCTATGGATGTAGATGTAATTGCCTAAAGGCAGTATAGTGCTAGAGAGAAGGGAGCCTAGGATGGAGCATTGAGAGATTCTTCACGTTTAATAACTGAATAAGGAAGGATGAGTCTTTCAAGACATGAAAGAAGTCATCAGTAGTGTTGCACCCTGCTGACAGGTAAAATTGAGAGGACTGGAAAATCCAGTGCCATAAAAGTAATCAGTTGTCTTAGAGATGTTTGATGCCATAAAATGAACATTTGGATTCATTGCTAGGTCTTTTTACTCTTCTGTTCCTCCTTAAGATTTATTTATTTATTTATTTTGTTTTTGAGGCAGAGTCTCACTCTGTTGCCTGGGCTAGAGTGCTGTGGTGTCAGCCTAGCTCACAGCAACCTCAAACTCCTGGACTCAAGCAATCCTACTGCCTCAGGCTCCCTTGTAGCTGGGACTACAGGCATGTGCCACCATGTCCGGTTAATTTTTTTTCTATACATTTTTAGTTGTCCAGCTAATTTCTTTCTATTCTTTTAGTAGAGATGGGGTCTCACTCTTGCTCAGGCTGGTCTCGAACTCCTGAGCTCAAACGATCCGCCTGCCTCAGCCTCCCAGAGTGCTAGGATGACATGTGTGAGCCACTGTGCCCAGCCCTCCCTAAGATTTAAATTCTGCCTATATATTGATGACTAAAGAATTTTTATTTGTGGCCTGTTCCCTTTGGTTTCAGCTCCTTATCTAAATAGCCAACTGTGTGCTTGACATCTCAATTTGATTTTTTTCTCAGGCATTTCAAATATAATATATCTAATTCCAAAGTCTTGATCTTTCTCTCCATACCCAAATTCTTTCTCCTCTAGTGTTCCATTTCTAATTAAGCGGCATATCCATTTATCTAGTTACACAGGCTAGAAACTGGAGAGACATTCTTGACTCCCCTCTTATCCCATGTATCCACACCCTCTTCAAGTTCTATCTATGCTACTTCCAATATATGTCTTGAATCTATTTCTGTACATCTTCACTATCACTTTTCTTGTTCGAGCTACAGTCCTTTTTCACCTAGACTTGATCACTCTGGCTTCCAGTATTCTCATTTGTGAATTGGGAATACTAAGAATTTCCACCTCATTGGATTGTTATGAGGATTAAATGAGATAACCATTGTAAGTACATGGCATACATTAAGGGTCAGTAAGCATTAATTGTTGTAATTGTTATAAGCTGAACAATGTCAATGCTCTCCTATTTGGTTGCCCTATTTTCTTACATTCTTGTTCTTTTTCACTCTCCTCCCCAAACCCAAACTAACTATATCACTTCTCCATTCAGCTGTAACATATTTCTCTGCTTGAAACCCTTCAGTGGATTTCCCGTTGCTAAGTGCTTATTACATTTAGGATAAAAATCAAAATCCTTACTGTGGTTCACAAGGCTCTGTACAACTTGGTTCTTATCACTAGCCTCATTTTGTACCCTTCTCCTCTCCCTCACTAAACTCCAGCCACACTGCTTTTAATTTCCTTAGTCGTGCCAAGTTATTTTCCACTTCAGGGACTTTGCACATGCTGTTTGCCTGGATTGTTCCAGCGCCACCATCCACCAATCAATTCATGCTACGATTTTCAGCTTAACTGGTACTTTCTCAGAAAAGCCCTCTCTTGATGTTCTCTACCCTCTACCCCCAAGTCTTAAATTTTGTGTCGTCGTGCCCTGTATCTTACTTTATATTATTTTTCAGAACTTGTAATTATATATTTATTTGTGTGATTATTAAAGTCTGTCTCCTACTAGAATATAAGCTAGTGTCTATTTCATTTTTATTTTTGAGAATTTGTTAAATGACTAAGTAAACTGGAACTTGCTGTAAGAAGCATCATGTCTTTTGGAAGCACCAGCTTACTGATATTCTTGTCATCTTATGACAGACACTTACATTCTGCAGAAAAATTGAGAGATACATAAGAAAAAAAACAATTTTCTAGCTTTGTATACTTTTACACATTCTTATGTCATAAAACCATTCAGATTTTAGATTCTTTAAAGTGGTGATAAACTTTATGTAGGTCAACTTCCGTCTTTCAGTCACAACACTAATTTTATCTCATTTGTACATTTGTTTTATGGATCTTCTTTTAAGGAAAGAAAGCCTTTCTTTCCTTAAATCAGAGTAGTGGTTTATATATTTTAACAGCAGGTTAAACTGAGACCAGTGAAGATTCCATGTTTAAGTCAGTTGTTGGAGGATGGGGAAGAAAATATTAGAAATTTAATACTTTTTGTGTGTGTAGAGTAGGATTTGTGTTGAAAAATAGAGAATAAAAAGTAGGAAGTGTGTGAATGCCAACACAAGCATTTGAATTTATTTTCTAGGTAGAGGAGAATTAGCATTAACAGCAAGTATTTAGCTCTTAATAAGTGCTTGTTATTTTGTTTGAGTACACAAGTTCTGTATCATGTATACTGTGCCCCTTTCTGCCCCACTTCAGGGAGAAAGTTAAGGACACAACTAGTGCATACTTTATTTGGTAAGAGATAAAAAGAATAGTTCTTTAGAAAGAATATTGTAGTGTAAAGGATTCATTAGTGGCAAAATCCTGAGAGAATGGAGGCTAGAAAGGGATTGCTGCAATTCATTGATGAGGATGAACTGTGGTAGTAGTTAAGAATGTAGATTCAAGCATTTGACATAGCTTTATCTCTTACTAACTCTGTGTGCATAAATTAATCTCTTCAAACCTCAGTTTCCTCATCTATGAAATAAGATAATAATAATCCCTTAGGATTATTGTGAAAATTAAATGAAATTATGCATTTATGGCACTTAGCACTGTTGCTTATTAGTAAATGTGTAATAAATATTGGGTGAGGTGATGGCAAAGTGATAAATTGTTGAATTAGGGTAGTAGCTCTGGAAAAACTGGGATTTGGATAGATGAGATGAGGTTAAAGCTGATGCTAAGATTTCTTGCCTGTATGATGGTAGAAGGACAAAAGTAGGGAAGGCTAGGAGCTGTTTAATGAGGACAGGACTTTAATGAGGAAGGACTGTGCCTTCAAACTGGAGTAGCTCAACAGATGATTTTTTATTAAATGAACAAATGAGTTTAAATTTGATGTTGTAGCATTCAAGTAGGCAGTAAAGGAATGTTTGGATAGAACTTCAGGGATCAGGCCTAGAGAAGCCTCAATTTGAGAAACAAACTCGTGAAGTTAGTTTTGAAAGAAAAGTGAAAGCACCAACTTTTTACCCAACTTTTGAAATTTTTATCAGCACATGGAATTGGTGTTTTAAGACTTAAGACATCATTGTGTAACAATGTATATGAAGTCAACAAAGGATGTACTCATTCACTGACTTTCTTAGTTTCAAAATGTAGCAAGAATAAGTAAACCAAGACTGCAAGTTGATCAAGGTGCAGACTCTTTCTGTAGTCCTTCATTTTGCAAAACAGATATATTCCTAAAGTTCTGATGATCATTTGTGTGTGTGTGCGTATGTTGCACATCATATTTTAAATATATTTATTAAGCTAATCAGTGGTTTATAAATAATCAAGGGGTTAATCTTTGTTGCATAAATGATCACTTTCTTTTAAGTTTTAATTTCCTATATTGGATTCTTTTAAAGACATATTTATATTTTCTTTAGCTGAATTGATGGCTTCCAGAGAACTGGCATAGCTGCAGAATATGAGTAGTTCCCCAAGAAGAGTGCTTTGCCCTTGGGACGAGGATCAGAATAAAGGTGAATTGTTATTACGTAGGGTTTTTCATTAAAAGTCACTGAAAAGTAAGTAATATTTTTGTTTTAGATATCAGTTAGCAAAAGTATGCAAACTGGCAAGAATTGACAGTTTTCTGTATTTATTTTGTAATACTAATTTTATGCTTTAGCATGCTTTCTTTATCACAGATGCCCTCTGGATAAGAATGTTTTCAAAGCAGTACCTAAAATGTGAGCATTTAGATAATACAGGGTATAGAAACATTTTTGCCAATATTGTTAATTATTGACTGCTTTTTCATGGAATGCTCAAAGTTGAGCAGTAACTTCAGTAATTACGAAGAAATTTAGGGAAAGGGAAATGTCTACGCACTTACTTAAAGAATAATTCATTTTAATTATCCTTTGTCTTCCCAATTTTGCTTTGGTAAGAGAATTAGCATTACAGAGTTCAGGGAAACCTATTGTCTTTGTCTTAGGTTCATAGAAAGTTTAACTGTTACTGTATCAGGCTTTGTACTGCAAAAGAAACTTAGTTTGGCCAAGTGGGGGCTCATGCCTGTAATCCTAGCACCCTGGGAGGCCAAGGCGGGAGGATCACTCAAGGTCAGGAGTTTGAAACCAGCCTGAGCAAGAGCGAGACCCTGTCTCTACTAAAAATAGAAAAGAAATTAATTGGCCAACTAAAAACATATATAGAAAAAATTAGCCGGGCATGGGGGCACATGCCTGTAGTCCCAGCTACTTGGGAGGTTGAAGCAGGAGGATCGCCTGAGCCCAGGAGTTTGAGATTGCTGTGAGGTAGGCTGACCACAGCATTCTAGCTGGGGGAAAAGAGTGAGACTCTGTCTAAAAAAAAAAAAAAAAAAAAAGAAACTTAGTTTTTTTTCCTTTTAACCAAGAAGGGCAAGCCCTGATAATTTAATAAATGAACAAAAGTAGATATTGTTAATTCATTTAGTACAAAAGTAGGTAATGAACTAAATTGAGGCATTAAGAAAAGTTTTATTATATTCTATCAATTTTATGTCTTCATCTTTTAGGCTTTTTTTCGTAGAAGAAAGAGAAGTTGCTAACAGAAATGGTTAAGAAAATGTTCAATATCTGAACTAAAATTTTATGTAGTTAACCAAAACTCTGCATCAGAATGTTTGAAATGCATGGAGAATTAGATAGAAACAAACAGAAGTAACCAATAACATTTTTTATTTCTCATATATTTTAAAGTCTAAAATCTTTATTGCTAAATTTTATTAAATACTGTCATTTTGCAATAATATGTTTTGTTGGAGTAATTTAAGGTCAATAGCTTTTACTTTTGGTATATAAGGTAGATACTAAGATAATGGGGTTTTGTATTCCCTTTTATTTGCACCCTGACCAATAATAACATTTAAAGAAAGATGAGGGAATTTGACAAGCGATATGACTCTTAATGTGGAGTTTCTTTTTTTTTTGAGACAGAGTCTTACTCTGTTGCCCAGGCTAGAGTGCCATGGCATCAGCCCAGCTCACAGCAACCTCAAACTCCTGCGCTCAAGCAATCCTTCTGCCTTAGCCTCCTGAGTAGCTGGGACTACAGGCATGCGCCACCATGCTGGGCTAATTTTTTCTCTATATATTTTTAGTTGGCCAATTAATTTCTTTCTATTTATAGTAGAGACGGGTCTCCCTCTTGCTCAGGCTGGTTTCGAACTCCTGACCTTGAGCGATCCACCCGCCTCGGCCTCCCAGAGTGCTAGGATTACAGGTGTGAGCCACCGCGCCCGGCCAAGGAGTTTCTTTATTAAGCAATCAATAACGTGAATCCCAGTTTGGGTATTAATTTTTTTAATAATGCATTTTGTAACTGCATATTAATTGTTAATTCTTCATAAATGATTTTTCTTAACAAGATATAACAGCATTTAGTGGAGAAGTTCATTTACACATAGAATAAGCCTAAATATATCTTCAAAAGATGAGTTATATGTAATATAGTGCATAGCAATACTCTGAAAAAGAGCTTAGTAAATATAACCTTATATTGGCCAAATAAAAGAGATTTATGATTCTAGTATATTTTATAGAATAAATATTCTGTTGTATATTTTAGCTGTTGTATGTTTTTGTATATTGTATATTTTAACAGCAAATTGAATAAAATTAGTAGTGCTGATTTGTTCATTATTCTTGAACAATGAGTTTCTGTTTCTTGTGTGTCAGACACTGTCTTAGTGGGGATGCAGAGCTTAAAGAACATATTCCTTGTATTCAAATAGCAAAGTCTAGATAGAGACAAAGAGGTAAATAAACAGTTTATGATAGTGTGATAAATAGCACAGAGTACAACAGGAGGGTAGAGAAGGATTTAAATAGTCTCACTATGGCTAGAGAACGAGTGAAAGGAAGTTAGGAAAGGCTTCTTAAAGAGGGTAACATCTAAGGTGAGCTTTGATTTTAGAATAGGAGAAGAATTTAAGAAGGGTTGGGAATGGGAGAACACAAAAATCCTCTAGACATGACCACAGCGTGTGCAATGTATAGTGGCATGAAAACATGACTTTTTTGGGAAAACTGTTAATATAAGTAGCTCTAGTGGCTGGATTTGGGAAGCTTATTGGTAATAGAGAGGTAAGCAGGACCTAGATCATGAAGGGCCTTTATGTCATGTTAATGTGTTTAGATTTTATTGTGAGAACAGTGGAGAGCCACTGAATGATATTAAGAAGGAAAGTGATATGATTTGATCTGCAGTTTGTTCTAAAGCTGTCTGAAACGTATGTGGAGGTAGAATTAACAGGACTCCTCTCACCTTTCATGTCCAATCCAGTACCAATAATCATCAAGAAAGAAGTCAAAGACAACTTTCATGTTTTTGGCAGCATGGGAAACTGGGTAAGGAGAGGAACCACATATTCTTGTAGTGCCGAGAGGCAGAGTAGAAAAAAATCTCAAGGACATATCCAAACAATGAAGCCACAGATAATTATTTGCAAAAAAAGTTTTACAAATATACATTGCTGCCCCAAATTTTTGTAGAGTTAGTAGTTTGAGGGAAATGTCATATTAACAGATAGTTCCATAAGCAGTAATGGACTCTCTTGATAGATTCATATACCCAGCAAATTATACTAATATCTAAATCTGGGCCAGGCACGGTGGCTCATGCCTATAATCCTAGCACTTTCAGAGGCCAAGGCAGGAGAATCACTTGAGGCCAGGAGTTGGAGTCCAGCTTGAGCAACATAGTGAACCCCATCTCTACAAAATATAAAACAGTTAGCTGGACGTGATGGTGCATGCCTGTAGTCCCAGCTACGTGGGAGGCTGAGGCAGGAGGATTGCTTGAGCCCAGGAGTTTGAGGTGGCAGTGAGCTATGATGACACCATTGCACCCTAGCACTGTCTCAAAAAAAAAAAAAAAAAATCTGGCCATTGACACTCAAAAAAATTTAATGAGGGGAGTGAATAATAATAGAGAACTTACAGTGCATAACATCTTTCAACTCTTGAGAGTGTTTTCACATCTCTTTTATTTTATCCTCAGTTATTTGCTGTATGGTAACCAGAAGCCTCAAATTAGGGGCCCCCAAGCTATATCTTGCTTGCAGGTGGGTTTTGTTTGATTTGTGGCTTTTAAAAATAAATTTGAATTCACTGCCTGCCATTAAAAATTGGCAGTTTTACCTAAAAGTTTGGATGTCTTTATTTTCCTGAAAAATTTAGATGGTCTGTGCCAGGCCCACTATTTCTACATGGTAATAATTGGCTAGATTGGGTAGCAGTTGTTCATATTTTGCCTGCCTAAATCATTTCTGTCACTTGCCAGTCCCCTATAGGCAGTTGAGTTGGTAATCCCTGTTAACATCTTATTTGTTGAGGTCTTTGGAGAAAGAGGTGTTGTAGATAAGGAATAAATTCAGAAAATAGACACTAAGTTCATTAATACTAACAGCTGCTGTCTGCTGAATGCCTAGTATATGTTATCTCATTTTATTCTGCAACACTGCAGCATTTGCTGTTCCTATTTTATGGTTGAGAAAATTTGTGGTTAGAGAAGGTAAGTTACAAATTAGTAAGTGGCAGAGTTGGCTTCTCTAGCTTTTCTAATTGAGCCATTTAGGCAGAGGCAATGTTTAATGATTTCTAATTTATTAAATTATAAGCAAGAATCCATTTTGGAGGCTATGTTTTTAAAGGCTTGGAAATAGTATAAATAAAATTTGGTTTATAAATTTTAGATGATTGCATATTTATGTATATGTAACACACAATTCGATAATATTCTCTGCTATTGCTGACCTTTGGTAAAGCTAGTTTGAAGAGTCTTAGACATTTATGATTACTATTTTTCATTTTTAAGTATTAAAAGTTCATTCAGGAAACCTGTGTATTTGTCAAAGATAAAGTAGTGAAGATTCTTTCTAGGAATGGTAATGTTATAAGTAATAGGTGGCTTGGCCGGGCGTGGTGGCTCACGCCTGTAATCCTAGCACTCTGGAGGCTGAGGCGGGTGGATCGCTCAAGGTCAGGAGACTGAAACCAGCCTGAGCAAGAGTGAGACCTGTCTCTACTATAAATAGAAAGAAATCAATTGGCCAACTAAAAATATATAGAGAAAAAATTAGCCCGGCATGGTGGCGCATGCCTGTAGTCCCAGCTACTCAGGAGGCTAAGGCAGAAGGATTGCTTGAGCCCAGGAGTTTGAGGTTGCTGTAAGCTGGGCTGATGCCATGGCACTCTAGCCTGGGTGGGCAACAGAGTGAGACTCTGTCTCCAAAAAAATAAAATAAAATAATAGGTGGCTCTTATCTAAAGAGGTTTTTTTTGTTTGTTTGTTTTCCCTAGAGATTAAGTGATTTTCTCAAATACTGTAATTCTGAAGGTTGAACTACTTTGATTATTCTTAAATTTTTTATATATTTAATGTCATCTATACATATGGATATGCTTAGACTGCTGACTGTTAGAAGGAATCATCTGGTGATATACTTTGATGTTTTGGGAGGAACTCCATTCTAAGAAATAGAGTCAGATAACTGAAAATATTTTTTTTACTTATATTTGAAATGTAAGACCCATTACCACTCATGAAGTAAGAATCAACTCTTTAATAGCGAATGCAGTCACATTGAGAATGGAATCTTTCTTATTCCTAATTGGCATGTCTTTAGTGGCAGCAGTGTGGTTGTGAATGGTACAAAATGTAGAATTTAGGTACTAATAGGTGTAGGTACTGGACACGTGGCAAAGAAGGGAAGATGTACAAAAGAAATCAAAGGTGGTTAGAAATGATTTTAATCACTAGAAAATTGTAACTTGCTATTTTATTTTTCTTCCTTAGAACCTATCAAGTGAAGGTGTATTTTTGCTTTTTAATTTGACTAGACGCAATTTATTTTTAAAGAAAATATGTCTCCTCTGAAGATACATGGTCCTATCAGAATTCGAAGTATGCAGACTGGGATTACAAAGTGGAAAGAAGGATCCTTTGAAATTGTGGAAAAGGAGAATAAAGTCAGCCTAATAGTTCACTACAATACTGGAGGAATTCCAAGGATATTTCAGGTATTACCAAACTTTGATTTGGGATAGATCTTGAATCAGATCCTTTAGTAAATAGCTGTTCTGTACCATAGTAAATGTCACAATAGCCCTCCTAGATTAATACTAATATTTCTTGCTTCTTATTTCCAGGACTCTAATACTTTTGTGTACACGTTTTATGAATTATTCAGCAGCATTGTTACTGGCTTATAATAAAGAGCAGGAAGTAGTCACCATTATTGTAAAGAAAAGTGGTGGGAGGAAGCTGAGAAGAGTTTGGACACACTGTATCTAAACTATCATAAAAACCACATTTGGGGCCGGGCGCAGTAGCTCATGCCTGTAATCCTAGCACTTTGGGAGGCCGAGGTGGGTGGATCACTCAAGGTCAGGAGTTCGAAACCAGCCTGACCAAGAGCGAGACCCCGTCTCTACTAAAAATAGAAATTAATTGGCCAACTAAAAATACATATAAAAAAATTAGCTGGGCATGGTGGCACATGCCTGTAGTCCCAGCTACTCGGGAGGCTGAGGCAGGAGGATCACTTGAGCCCAGGAGTTTGAGGTTGCTGTGAGCTAGGCTGACGCCACAGCACTCTAGCCCGGGCAACAAAGTGAGACTCTGTCTCAGAAAAAAAAAAAAAAAAAAAAAAAAACCACATTATGATAACTTTAGTTATTCCTTTTTTCCTTAACATATAGGATGGATTGATTCATCACTATTTAGTCTCAGTTGTTTTTTTTTTTTTTTTTTCTTAGACAGAGTATCACTCTGTTGCCCCCGCTAAAATGCTGTGGTGTCAGCCTAGCTCCCAGCAACCTCAAACTCCTGGGCTCAAGCGATCCTCCTGCCTCAGCCTCCCGAGTAGCTGGGATTACAGGCATGTGCTACCATGCCCAGCTAATTTTTTCTATTTCTGGTAGAGACGGGGTCTCG
>CAUYRT010065347.1:0-21886 GCA_963574885.1 Lepilemur ruficaudatus | reverse complement strand
CCATGGAGTACTGCTCGGCTATAAGAAACAATGGTGATATAGCACCTCTTGTATTTTCCTGGGTGGAGCTGAAACCCATTCTACTAAGTGAAGTATCCCAAGAATGGATAGACAGGCACCACATGTACTCACCAGCAAATTGGTTTCACTGATCAACACCTAAGTGGACACATAGGAACAACATTTATCGGGTGTCGGGCTGATGGGAGGGGGAGGAGGGGATGGGTATATACATACATAATAAGTGCGATGCGCACCATCTGGGGGATGGTCAGGCTTGAAGCTCTGACTTGAGGGAGAACGGGGGACAAGGGCAATATACGTAACCTTAACATTTGTACCCCTGTAATATGCTGAAATAAAAAAATAATAATAATAAAAAAAAGAGTAAGCTTGGTGTGTTTGAGGGACAGTGAGGAGGCCAGTGTGACTGGAGTAGAGTGAGTAGGTACGTGCAGAGCAGGCTTGATAGTAGTGCCCAGCTTGTGGGTTGCTTAGAAAATAACGTTTTTAACATGAACTTCGTACACATTAAAAGAATAAAACACCATAACAAGTGAAGTTTATTTTGGGAATGCAAAAAGGGTTTAATAGTATGAAATTTATTAATGACATTCATCATCTTGTTAAATATGAGTAGAAATAATCATTTGACCATTTCTTGTAGAAAAGGCATTTGATAAAATTCAATATTTATTACTGGTTTTTTAAAATCCCTCAAAATATAATAAGCAAATATCGTTAGCAAGGTAAAGTATGTCTGTCTCAACCCAAAAAAGGGTTTAAAAGGGAATTTGAGAACATTCCCCTTAACATAAGAACTGAAATAAGGCTGTCCACTATTTTCACTGTTTATTAGTGATGTTTTGGAATCACAAGCCAATGCAACTAGAAGAGAAGAAAAAAAATAAAGTTATAAAGATATAAAAATCAGAAAGGAGATAATGTTATTTGCAAATAATAGGAATATGTGATACGACCGGACTATCCAAGAGAATCAAGTGAAAAACTAATTTTAAAGATTAAGATAATGTATAAATGTACCTGGATACTAAATTATGTCAACATATAGCTTTTGTATATACTAACAATAACCAACTAGAAGATACAGTGGAAAAAAGACCATTAGCATAAAAAAGATTAAAATACCTGAGAATAAACTTAAGAAATAATGTGTATGCCATATATGAAGGTATTTAAAAATACTCCTGAGGGATACAAAAAATACATGAAAAAATGGGAAGGCCTGTCATATTCTTGGATATAAAGATGCCAATTCTCCCTAAATCCGTATATGTTATGTAATTCCAATAAAAATAACAACAGGATTTTGATGGGGACTAAAGCTGATCCTGTGGTCATTTGGAAAAGTAAACAAGCACAGATTGCTAGGACAATTCTGAATAGGAGAATAACTAGTTTAGAAAGGCTACAATAATTGAAACACTGATGTTATCAAATACCATATTTAGCATACAATAAATGTGGTATTTCAGATTAGTTGGGGAAGGATTCTCTGTTCAATAAATAGTAGTGGGATAACCAGGTAGCTGTCTGGGGAAAAAGTGCTGTTTGCAGTAATACCTCAAATGTTAAGCCAAAATCAATCTGTATTAAACAGGAATTATTAAAAAAGCTAGTTTCTAGAAGAACATGGGAAAATTATTTTATAATCTTGGAGTACACATGCCCTTTCTAGGTAAGAGAGAAAACTGAGAAACCGTAAAAGAAGAGATTGATAAATTTGATTACATTAAAAAAAAACCTGAGAAAATCTTGCATAAGACAAGGAACAAGAAAATCGGGAGACATATTTGCTTTTCAAATCACAAAGGATCTAATTTTCTAATAAAGAGCTCCCGCAAGTCCATGAGAAAAAGTCCAACAACTCAGTAGAAAAATGGACCAGGGATGCAAATAATCTATAGGAAGGGAAATAACAGTGGTTTTTGAACATATGGAAAGATGCTTAACTCATTGTAAGAGATATGCATGTTACATCTGCACTGAGGTATCATTTATCATGGTCAGATGGACAAAGATTAAAAAGTTTTATAACCTACTCTATAGGTGAAAAACAATAGTCTATTTAGTGGGCACTTTGGTAAAATCTATAATATGAAAAACCTTATATTTCTTTGTTTTAGAAATTTATTCTAGATACAAATACACCATCCTAGATATACATAACATTCATATATACTAGGAATGTGTTCTGCATATACTGTACATATATATTATGTGCATGAGAAAGTGATTTATGTATAAAGATACTCATTATAGTAATGTTTATAATGGCTAAAGATTGGGAACAACCTAATTGTTCATAATGGGGCATTGAATAAATTTCATTACGTTACAGCTGTACATTAGAAACTGTACAGTCATAAAAATTACCAGTTTGGAAAAAGTGTCAATATATGTTGTTTGGTGAAAAATGCAAGGTAAAGAACAACATGTATAATATGTTTATTTGTGTAAAAAAGATACATAGAAAATGTTTTGTTTATATATGAATATATACAGCTTCAGGGGAAGATAATTTGGTGGCTGAAGACATGCACAGGCTCTTCTCAAAAAAAATTACATGTAGCACATGCCTTGCACTTGCAATTATTACATATTAGTGGTAGTTGTTATTTTCATTGTGGAAACAGGCTTCCTTTGCCTCATGAGTTGATTTTTAACAGTTGAGTCTGGAAGAGGAAGCCCATCTCAGGGTAAATATTGCTTAATGGGTGTCATACTCAGGTTTTTTTCTTCAAGAATGCTATGTGTACTTCCTGAACTGTATTTCTTGGAGGATGTCAATACGAGCTCTACAAACCAAAGATGACAAATAATCTTGGGAAACATTGGGCTAAACAAAACTAAGCAGGCTTCCTTTCTCTAGGTCTTCTTAGAGCCTTAATATACAAAATGTGCTTTGTGAATATTCAAGAGGGACATTTAGAATGCAGCATTTTTCAAATTTATTTGATTATACAACCTTAAACAGTGACTACTTTTTTCTTTTTTTAAAGAAACACCTTGTGAGTAGTTGTCATGTTGGGAAATATCACTTTAATACTTGAATTTGGTTTTTTTCATCTTCATTATTCATTTTAATGAATTGGTATTCTTGGTGTGCACTCCTGAGATGCATGTGTTCTCTACCAGCTTTCCCTCTCCTGTGATATGCTCCAACTCAGTAGTTTGTTCTGCAGTTGAGACCATTTAAAAGTCACCCAAATTACACTGGGTTTTTGGGTAAAAAAGAGAATTCTATATAATTAATGTGAAATCTCAGGGATTGATTCATTGAAAATCAAAGATTAAAGCTTTATTTGATTTAACTTTTCCCAAAGGTTTAAACGGTCGCTGTTGAGGGGGGAGGAATGTAATCAACTCAGTGAGTGGGTTGATTGTTGAGGAATTGTGAGCTCCATGTGGAGAAGACAGCATTATTGCTCAAGTTAGAAGATATTTCTTCTACTTCTGTCTTTATCTTTTATCAACTACTTAATTTTGAACAGGTCACTTATCCTCCTTGTGCTTCAGTTTTATCATCTGTAAAATTCAGGGATTTGATTTAGGTGGTTGGTATGGGTCCACCCATTTTAAGACTCTAAGTTATTAGTGTGCTGAATGGAATCAGTGAAGATTGTGGGCTTGTATAGAATGTTTTGTTCCATGCAAGTATCTACATGTGAATATAATGTGCTACTTGTCTCAGTTCAGTCCTTTTGGAGAATGAAATTATTCAATAATTAGCTGATTGTCAGCTTCATGTATTTGAAAACTTGAGTTGTTTGAGACTTCTTTCCTCATTGGCTGATTTAATTAGCTTCCAGGAAAGCACCTGATTATATCACACAGATCAATTAATACAGTGTTATGGATAATCCACGCCTCTTATACAAATGCCCTTGCATTTGTTTGTCTGATGTACAGAAAAGTCATGATGTAGATATTAATTATCCACCCTCCCCCCAAAGTGTTCATTTGGTGGCTTTGCTGTGCTTTTATGTAGTCTGCCTATTAGCATATTTCTGAACTTGACACAGTAGAGGTCTGAATTCACTGAATTTATACCATCTGGAAATGAGCTTTTAAATTTTGCTCCTCTGTTGAAATTAGGGACGTGACATAGCTATTACACAGAAGCACTATGAGCCTGAATTTGATTTTATTACGTGGAGGTAAAATGTTTTGTTAGAAGGAAAGCACTTGCTTGGGGAGAGATTTGGGTATGACTGAATTGTTAACTGCCAACTCCCCCCGCCCCCGTTTTTGGCAGGAGACATATTTTGTTTTTAAATGAGATGACAACCAAGAGAATTATTAAGACCCAGTGAATTTTAAGAGAGTTCTTTCAATTTACTTGAATTCTGTTTAACCTTGCTTTCGATGTCATTCTGTGCATTACTGTCAAAGGACTTGGCTTCTTTTGAAGTCGTGAAGCGTTGCTGCTGGCGGAATCATGATGGTAAAATACATGAGTGGTTCTTAGTAAAGCCCTTTACTGATACACAGCAATGCCTTATTACCTAAGTAAAGGCATATGGGTGTGAGTGCCTAAAATTGTAGAGTGTAAGGGGAGGATATATGATAATGGACACTGAGATGGGAGAAGTATTTCTCATGAATTAGGGATGCCCTTTCATAATTCACGAATTACAAAATGAGGAAAGGCTTGAAATCACCTGAAAAGCATCTGGAAGCAATCTGTAATTCTTAAGAGGCATCAGGAGAGCCTGTATCTCTCCAGTACGTGATGCCAAAACTGTTCATGTGGGATAATGGAAGAAGTAGAATTTTGTTACTTGAAAAACAATTTTTGCAATTAAATGCCCAGAGATTTGATTATAAGGTGATACTGCTCATTCCCAGATACTTAATGATTAATTGATTAGAGTGAAGAAGGCTGATTTGGGGTATTGAGCATATTTGAATATGAAGAACTTGTTTATTGCCTGCAAAATATTATCCGTTTCAAACTCCACTCTTTTCATGCCTGGTCACTATCACCACAGTGCACAGTTTTGAAGATTTAGGTCACATTGTGTGTCCCTCCCTCAGTTTTTTTTCCCTTTCATGAAATGTTTGTTATAAGAAAAGGTATTCTGGCCGGGCGCAGTGGCTCATGCCTGTAATCCTAGCATTCTGGGAGACCGAGGTGGGAGGATCGCTCAAGGTCAGGAGTTCAAGACCAGCCTGAGCAAGAGTAAGACCCTGTCTCTACTAAAAATCGAAAGAAATTAATTGGCCAACTAAAAACATATATAGAAAAAATTAGCCGGGCATGGTGGCACATGCCTGTAGTCCCAGCTACTTGGGAGGCTGAGGCAGAAGGATCGCTTGAGCCCAGGAGTTTGAGATTGCTGTGAGCTAGCTAGGCTGATGCTATGGCACTCTAGCCAGGGCAACAGAGTGAGACTCTGTCTCAAAAAAAAAAAAAAAAAAAAGGTATTCTAAGCTTTTGAAACTATCTGTAGGTTAAATACACACATACACTAACTATCTCTTATAGAGAGTTCTGGGGAAATATCTTTAATTATATTGGACTATTGCAGAAAAATTATTACATCAATGAGTAGCTCACCCTTTGGGGCTTGGGAGATCCTTGCTTTATAGAGAATTTGAAAAGACATGTTTGTTGTACGAGCCTCTGACTTGAATTGGTCACTTTAGCCCATCTATAGTTCAGGAAATATTTTACCTGATATTTATATCAGAAGAAATTGCATCTTGTTTATTTCTTTTTGTATAAGTGGTTATAATTACAACATTGTACTCTGATTTTACTTCTTTATATTATAAATTACATTTTTACATTTTATTGTAAACTTATAAACTTTTTATTTTATTTTAAAATTATTTTTAAAATTGATAGATGCAATTATATGTATTGTATACAACTAGATGTTTTGAATTATGTGTGTGTATATATATTTATGTACCTTGTGGAATGAAAATTTTTTAATGGCTGACAGAATTGTGATTAATTATGTGGTTATAGCACATTTTCTTGACTGTTTCTCAGTTATTGGCATTTAAATAGCTTCCGTGTTTTATTAAGTATGGTATTTATTGTTTTCTTAAAAAATGCACTTTGTTAAAAATTTTCTCTAGCTTCCACCTATTGTGATGTTGAATAGTGCCTTCTTGTGGCTTTGTTTCATATTTACCTTAGCTTCTGCCTTTTGTACTAAGTGTTAGTGTTTTTAGATGTTCTTTTTTTTTTTTTTTTTTAGAGAGGGAGTCTCACTCTGTTCCCCGGGCTAGAGTGCCGTGGTGTCAGCCCAGCTCACAGCAACCTCAAACTCCTGGGCTCAAGCGATCCTCCTGCCTCAGCCTCCCAAGTAGCTGGGACTACAGACATGTGCCACCATGCCTGGCTAATTTTTTGTATATATTTTTAGTTGGCCAATTAATTTCTTTCTATTTTTAGTAGAGATGGGGTCTCGCTCTTGCTCACACTGGTTTTGAACTCCTTACCTAGAGTGATCCTTCCGTGTCAGCCTCCCAGAGTGCGAGGATTACAGGCGTGAGCCACCACACCCGGCCTCGATGTTCTTATTGCTGTCTTGGACACCTCTAGCTTTTGTTCTGTATATTTCTCTCAGGTAGGATAATTTTCCAGCTGGCTTCTCTTCAAACTCATGTTTTTCTGGTTGTCCAGTAGTAAGCCATGCATTTGTGTTGTGAAACTAATCTTGTTAGTTAGCCTTGATGATAGGAGATGCATGTCTAAAACCAAAGTGGACTTTGCTCATGGGATGGCAAAAAACTGAAATTTTCGAGTGTCAGTATCTAGATAACTCAAAGGTACCAGGGAATATTTGGGAGCATTATACATTTTTGAAAGTTTATTGAAATTTTTTGTGATTCTTTCTTTGCTATTTTATATTATATTACCATTATTATCTTAATGTGATTCTTTTGGTCTATGGAGTCTATGGATGTGGATTTATTTAGTTTCACATTATTTTCCCTCTCCTAAGGGAAGCATATAATTACTTAACATCTCTTTGAATATGGAAGAATCCCTCTCTATTTTCTGTTAGCTAGTGGGAGTTTCTCATTTTTGGCTAGCATTCAGATTGCTAAATAAAGAATTGCTTTTTGCTTATTTATTTATTTTTTTTAGATAAAGACAAATGCAATCTGAGGAGAACCCACTAAATGTTCAACAAATAGTGGTAAATTGCACGGGAGGAAAAAAATTGAGAAACTGAGATTGGATTTTGCAGTTTATTAATGATTGTGGGACATTTTTTATTCCTTCCTATAGATTTTGAAAGTCTTCTGGAGATTTCCAGCAGAGCCAAATGTTGGAGAAATCTTTTCCACTCCTCTGAAGGGTGAAGTGAGTAAATACAACCCAGCAGTAGGCTACTGAAGAGAGCAATCACAGGTAATGTCTTCTTTTCTTACTACTATTGATATGTGTTCAGTAATGTTCAATAGTATATTATTTTTTTTAAAACAAACCTACTTCAACTTATACATCCAGGTGAACGTTATCTTGTTTAAAACAATCTTTTTGAGAGGCTACACTGTATCCTCTACCCAAAGCATTTTTAAAATCTTTCTTTGGGAACTGCATCTTGATCCTCTGGTAGTATTCTTTTAAACATCCTGTTTTCTATGGTGGCAAATCTCAACCCTGTAAGCGTGTATTTGGGAAATAGGCTAAATTCATTTAGAGCTTGGGTGATGAAGCTGAGGTATTTTAATTTTGATCAAAAACAAGAAGAAGCAACAACATAAGGAAACCAGTTTTGCTTTTTGTGATTTGTGTGTGTGTCTGAAGGCTCATACATTGTATTGAAAATTAATTCTAAGAAGAAATGACTCTGAGTTTCAAACAATGGTAGTTAAAATAATTGATCAGGCTTCATAGTTTACAGAGAGGCATATGTTATTTGTTTGGCTATATAAATGTTAATATTCTTTCTTACTAAAATCAGTCAACAATCAGTCGTAGAAAGGTTCCTGTATTAATCAGATTAAAAAAATGAGATCTAAACTTCCTTATAAGGTATACCTCTAAGGCTTTATAATTTGCCTCTTATAAGTGATCCCTTGGGGGTGTGTTTTGAAATGTTTCTCACAATGTTATTAGAGCACTTGTTTCAAATACATCATATTACTAGGCCCCAAACTAGTGTATCAGAATCAGAATGGTAAGAACAGGGCTTGGGAATCTGCATTGTAAATTGGCAGTGTCACCAAAGATTGACACCCTGATGCAGTAAAATCAGACCTCTACTTAATCTGTGTGTGTGTGTGTATGTGTGTGTATGTATATATATGTTTAAAGCTATTATATAGTTTTTTACTTGATTTTGGTTTTGTATAAAACAATGACAGTATTTTTGGCATACTATTCTGACACAGGGTTATGTTCTCAAGTAGTTATTATTAATGGATCAAATTGCAAATAGCTGTCCTTTAAACTTTATGTCTAAGTTTGAAATGGATATATTTTTCCTGGATACAAATGGATAAATCTACTTTTGACACCCAGATGCCAAATACTAACTTTATTAAATATCTGCTTTTCAAATATGCTAATAAGTTAAACCTCAGGTCTATTAATCAAGTTGAGGGTAAAGAGAAATGGGTAGGCATTGGAGACCCCTGGGATCTATGCAATAGGACACTTAGCATCCAGTTTAGCATTTTTCAGTAAACATTGTGATGAAATTTTTGGTGCAATTTATGGTTCAAACAGATAAGATGCTTTCTTTTTAGTGTCCTGAGATTTTGTGAAACTCTTTGAATTCTCCAAATGAAAGGAAATGTTCACATGAAATGAAGCAGTAGCTTTTGATAAGTTATTTTCATTACATTCTTGTAATTCCATGTGCATTCTTTGGTAATCATTCCTATAAATTTATTAGTTTTATAGAATGTAAGCTTTTCATATATAGAATTTTTTCTTTTAGGTATGTTTTCAGTTCTACAAATAAGTTATACCTTTACTTTAAAAGATATACAGGGTATCCCAAAAGTCACTATATATAGGGAATATGGGAAATTGTAGCTAAATGTACCTTTATTACAAAATATTCATTGCAAAATTTTACAGAATTCTTCCTTTATATGGGCTATTTTGTAAGAAATTAAATTTTGTAAAATTTTTGTAATGTATATTTTGTAAATAAAGTTACATTTAGTTACAATTTCCAGTTTTCCCTATGTATGGTGACTTTTGGGATGCCCTGTATGTGAGTGTGTGTGTGTGTGTGTGTATGTGTATAAAATATTAAAACTTTTTGTATGTATTAATATTGATAGATAATATACCTATAGTAAAATAAAACATGACTACATATTTGTTAAAGCTATTAACATCAGATGCTTGTTTCTTTATTAAAATATTTAATATATCAGTATGTAGTCCCTTAAGTTTATACTTAAAAAAATTGTGGTAAAATACATATAACATAAAATTTACCATCTTAACCAATTTCAAGTGTGATACAGTTCAGTGGGATTATGTAAATTAACATCATTGTGCAACCATCTATCATCATCTATCTCTGGAACTCTTTTCATCTTGAAAAACTGAAACTCTACACCTGTTGAACAATTACTTCCCATTTCACTCTCCCCTTAACCCTTGGCAACCGCCATTCTACTTTCTGTCTCTATGAATTTAACTACTCTAGATACCTCATATAGTATTTGTCTTTTTGTGACTGGCTTATTTTACGTAGCATATGTCCTCAAGGTTTATCCATATTATATAATAGGTCAGAATTTCCTCCCTTTTAAAGGCTGAATAATATTTTGTTGTAAGTATATACCATTTTGTTTGTCCATTCATCCATCCACAGACATTTGGGTTACTTTCATCTTTTGACTGTTGGGAATAATGTGCTATGGACATTGGGGTACAAATATCGCTTTGATTCCCTGCTTTCACTTCTTTTGGATATATATCTAGACGTAGAATTGCTAGATCATGTGGTGGTGCTATGTTTAATTTTTTTGAGGAATCACCACACTGTTTTCCATAGTGGTTGTACCATTAAAATTCCCACCAACATTGCACAAGAGTTCCAATTTCTCCACCTCTTTGCCACACTTGCTATTTTATGTTTTTTTGATAGTAGCCATCCTGATGGTATGAGGTGATACCTCATGGTTTTGATTTGCATTTCCCTAATGATTAATGATGTTGAGCATCTTTTCATATGCTTTTTGGCCGTTTGTCTATTGTTGTTGGAGAAATGACTGTTGAAGTCCTTTGCCATTTTAAAATTGGATTATTTGTCTTTTTGTTGTTAAGTTGTTTATCTGGATATTGCCTCTCTGTCAGACATAGGATTTAAAAATATGTTTTCCCATTTCATAGGTTGTCTTTTCAATCTATTGATTGTGTCCTGTGATGCCCAGAAGTTTTAAATTTTGGTGTAGTCCAATTTATTTATTTTTACTTTTATTGTCTGATACTTTTGGTGTCCAAGAAATCATTGCCAAATCTAATGTCATGAAGTTTTTCCCCTATGTTTTTTTTCTTCTGAGACTTTTAGAGTTTTAGTTCTTATGGTTATTAGGTCTTTGATCCATTTTCAGTTAATTTTTGTATATAGTGTAAGGTAAGGACCCATCTTCATTCTTTTGCATGTGGATGTCCAGTTTTCTCAACACTGTTGAAGAGAGGTTTGTACTTTTAAAGACAGTTTGGGATGAGGAAAAGAAAAGTCGACTATCATAAATAGCTGTGTTGTATCCATGTAGAGATTCCCATGAAGTCCTGTTTTCTAATTAAGGTATTTCAGAAACAAAAGAATATTGCATAAATTTGAAGCTCACCTTAGACTAAGATGTAGTAATTGTAACTAGGCATAGAGCCTATGTTTAAGTTGTATGGTAGTCACTTAGTGGATAATGACTTTTTAAATTTGGAATTTGATTCTGACAAATTCTGAGTTTTTGTCTTAAGGTAGGGGTGTGTGTGTGTTTGTATCTGTCAGTCCCCTATTATGGGGCTTTTCCAAGTTAACTCTGACCAATGAGAGATCCTCCAATATTTTAGGGAGCTTTAGTTTCAGGGTCCTAAGCAGAGTCAACTATCTTATGGTAAAGAATAGCCACTAATGGATCCTGGGAAAACTGTATAGCCATTTCAAGTCATTCACCTATCTGTGTAGTGGAAGTTATTTGGAACCTGTTCTTGCCTCTTAGCTTTAGAAAGCAGTATGTGTGTTGACAGAATGATATTTACATTGGTTTTGACAAGGTCAAAAATCAGTATTGTGCCTTAGATGTGAGGTTATTTTGGGGTGGGCAGGAGGGTGTTTGGAGTGGGCTTTGTAGAATATAAAAGCACAAACATAGGGAACTAAGGACAAAGACTGGGCAAGGATACCAAGAAGATAGAAGGAACAGCTTAGGTGGTTATAGGACTAATTTGGATAATGAAAGACTCTCTTAGGTGTATTACTTTCTTTGGAGGAAATGATGGCACAAAAATGAGTTTGAAAGTGGACTATATGGGGTTGAAGACAGTATGATATAAAATGTGTATGATAGCCCTGAGGAAATGCTATCAGTGGAATTCATCCTTTATGAATTTTGGATGTGTTCTCAGAACAATGAGACAAATAGCAGGCAGATAGAGGCAATTACAGATATTCTCAGCTGTTGAGCGAATTGTATATTTGAATATGCTATTTCAGGGTTAAGAGCCATCTACCGGAGAAAAGAATAGCAGTTATAGCAGCATTAGAATGCTGTCCTTTCTAATGTAATGCTGGGAACGTCTGAGTTATACAGAATTGGATTGGTGAGTGAGAATGTTTCTCCGTGGCTTCCCTGGCTTTGTGTGGGACCAGTGGGAAGCCATTTTCAAAAGTCGTTTTCAATAAAAATCTAGCTTCAGGACTGATTTGGGACTAGATTTTCTGAGTAAATAACATAAAAAGATACTTAAAAAATGGCTTGTTATAGTCAAATAATCAGACCAGCTACAGAATGCTATAAATCTTAAATTTGTTCATTTTACGTATTTTTTTATAATTTGATAGTTTTAAATCATAATCTCTAGCTCCTTTTGTGAAGTTAGTCTTTTTATTTCTTCAGCCATTTTTGTCTTTTCACATGTTGCATGACCCTTATAATTTCATTGTAACTTAGTTTAGCTCTTTTCCAGCTTTTTATATCTGTTCTTAGTGATAAGAATGGCTTAAAATAAATATATATAATTTGTGTGTATGTTTTCTATTTCATTTTTGTCATCATTTCTGAAATACCATGCTTTATCTTGGTCTTTAAGTGTACAGGGTTACACTGAACTGAAGTATTCAGAGTCTCTAAGTAATCTCTATTCCAGACCAGAGCATCTTATTTATTCCTCTGTTTCTATCGCCCAACGTAGATGCTCAGTAGATATTGATTGTGTGAAAGAATAAATGAGTATTTAAATCAGCCAACTGATTTCTGCCAATTCCATGTGCTTCTTACCTTTGTAAAATCACTCTAGCAGGTGATATATTGGTTAGGGTTAGGTTCACCTATAAGTAACCACCAAAATCAATGGCTTAAACAAATTAGGGATTAGTTTTCTTCTATGTGAAGTAAGTATGGAAGTAGGCTTTCCAGGTTTATTAGAATGGTTCCTTGATTATCAGGGACCCAGGTTTCTTCTGTCCTTCTGCTCGGTTGTATTGAGATGTGATCCTTGCCCTTGTATCCTCCTTTCAAGAAGATGGCTGTCATGACTCCAGCCATCTGTAGGTCCTCATTCTAGGAGAGAAGGGAAAGGTCAAAAAAGCAGAAAGAAGCTTGCCCAACAGTCTGCCGACTGCCCCCACCTTTTAGGAGCTTTCCTGAAAGGCCTTCCAAGTGATTTCCCCTTGTCCTCACTGATTGTATGTTATCACAACAGTATCACTTCTAGCCACAAGAGAGGCTAGGAGATAGAGTCTTTTGCCTGTCTGTTGGCTACTGCTACAAAATTGGGGTTCTGTTAATATGGAAGGAGAGACTAGAAACTGAGTGGTAACTAGCAGTCTCTGCATAGGTTAGGATGATTTCTGCTTAAGTGATTATAGAAAGTGATGGTGAATAATCTGCAGATCAGTATGTCAGCACCTTTGTTTTTTAAAATATATTAATCAATTTGAAAGGAAGTGACCTTTTTTTCTCTAGTCACTTTACATGAAGTTAACAATCTATTTGGCTATTTTAGGGGATTTAATTATAGGTACCTAAAAATTTAAATGATTACTTTTATGAATCTTTATTACTTTTTCTGGGTATTTGCACTTGTTGAACATACCTTCTCAAGGTCTCATTGAGATATACCCCAAAATCTGCTAGTGGAGTGTGACTTACTAGAATGTTTGGTAAACATACAAGAAATAATGAATCTGTATCTTTAATCTCCTTCTGTTCATTTCTTTCTACATAAAAAGCTAGAAATCCCAATAAAATTTTATGTATTAAGTCATTCATTGAAGAACATTTTTAATATTGAAAATTGGAAGAACCTAAGTGTTTAATAAGAGATGGGCATCCATATAATAGAATGAAGTACAGTTAAAACTGGATTTTGGAGGGGGAAGAATTTAATGACTTGGGAAAATGCTCAGGATATAATATTAAATGAAAAAAGCAAGAATCAATATTATGTGTACATATACATGTACATGTATTATGTTCCTGATTTTAAAAAATTGATGGCATTATTAGAAAGTATAGGAAAAAAGACTAGAAAAAAAAGATACTCAAACTTTAAAAATGGTTTGTCTCTCATGTTGATGCTATGAGTGATTTTTATCATCTTTATATTTTCTGGTTTTTTTTGCAATGATTATGTATTTTTTATGATTTAAAAATGAATTCGGTTGAATATAAAGAATATGCCTACTATTTTGATGATCAATTGCTGCTTTGCTAGTTAAAGTATCAGCATCAAAGCTGAAATTTTAATATTGATATTTTAATCAAGGAAGAATAAGGCCATTCCAGATATGTCCAGTAAGGTTTGTGATTCATGTATTAGACATACTTTCCTGCATCATTTGTTTAGAGATATTTTCTCCTCTTTTTCCTAGTAATTTTAACCTTGTCTAATGGAATCTAGTAAATTGAAATAAAATTTATGGTGGTTTTTTTTTGCTTTGGCATTTGTTGTAGATGTTAAAAACCAAAGCACCACAAAGCTTGAATTTTCACGTTCAGTAGCCGGATTGTTGTATATCCTTTGTAATCCTATGACCATTTTTAGCATGTCATCATTTCCAGGGTAATCCTGTTAATATATGAGTACATGTATGCTTTTACAGGCAAAAGCTGAGAGGATCGTGGCACATCTGGGCTTTCACGTAACTGACCCTTAAGGAAAGTAAGGTGTCCCAGTGACATATTTCATATTCATAGACCTTGTAGCCAGGAATAGATTAACTTTAGAGATGTATTCCAGAATATTAGATATATAGAGAAAGTATGAAAAACATGTAAAATATAAACCAAGATAGTATCAGCTAAAAATAAATCCAACAAAAACTAACAAACCCCTAAAGCAACAATATATAGCTGGGGATTTTGGGATCTAGGGCTGGAAATACAAAGTTTAAGTTATGTTTGGGAGGAAAAGGACAGATTTATGAAAGCATTTTAGAGCAGTGTTCCCCAGGCTGTTTGAGAATGAACACATCTTTCTAATGTAAAAATATGCTGTGGAATGCTACAAGATTCTGTCTCTAATTCTGTTATCCCTCAATGAGAAAATAATATTGATAGAAAGTTAGTAAAACTCTAATCATAGTTTTAGTAAGTGCATATTTTGTTAAATATGATATTATTTATGTACCATCTATATCTACTTGAAAGTGGCCTTTAGTCTAAAGTTTGCAAAACTATGGTCCATGGACCAAATCTGGCCAGCCACCTGTTTTTTTAGGGTCCACTAGCCAAGAACAGTTTTTATGTTTTTTAAATAGTTGAAAGAAAAAGACTAAGTATAGGCATATAGAATGTATGTATTTTGCGAAGCCTAAATACGTTTACTTTCTGGCCCTTTACAGAAAAAGTTTACCAACCCCTTGTATAAAGTACTCAACCAGGGATGATTTTGCCTCCAGGGGATATTTGGCAATTTCTCAAGATAGTGTTTTTTTCTTTTTTGAGACAGTCTTCCTCTCTAGCCCTGCGGTGGCGTCATCCTAGCTCACAGCAACCTCTAACTCCAGGGCTCAAGTGATCCTCCTGCCTCAGCCTCCTGAGTAGCTGGAACTACAAGCACACGCCACCACACTCAGCTAATTTTTCTATTTTTTTGTAGAGATGGGGTCTCACTCTTGCTCAGGTCAGTCTTAAATTCCTGACCTGGAGTGATCTTCCCACCTCGGCCTCCCAAAGTGCTAGGATTATGAGCATGAGCCATCGTGCCCAGCCTGATCACTTTTAATATCTGATCAAATTCCTCATTTCCCACCCTTGATATCTGATCACTCAGGCCTGCCTTCGGCAAGAATCCTGTTCGATTAGTTTATCAGGAATCCCCCTACCCTGTCTTCTCTTAGTAATTTTCCATCCACTGATCTCCTCACTCTGCTCATGGGCTATAATCCCTAGGTGTCTTTGCTGTATTCAGAGTTGAGCCCCTGATCTCTCTCTTCTATTGGGTTAATCTTGACACTTTTTGCAAACTGAATAAAATCTTCCTTACTGTTTTAACAAGCGTCAGAATAATTTTTTCTTTAACAGTGTCAATAGTGCCTAGGTTGAGAAATCCTGCGCCAAAGTCATGTTTGGTACACGTGTAAATTTAGGGACCACCTCTATAATACAAATGACTGTAGCAGCCTCCTTCCTCTGTGGGGTTCCATTTTTTGTTAGGGAAGGGAAACTGACCTGCACGAACATGTACTGGGCAAGAGTTGTTTCACGGCCTTGGAAGACGCCAGTTGTGAAGATATTTTACTGCAACATCTCCTTGGTAGGCTAGGGCAGTCTGGATAGGAGTGGCTGTGTTGTATTTGGCCCAGGCTCCACTCCATGAATATTCTGAAAAATGAAATAAGGTTGATTCATTGTCTAGGGGGATTTCATTATCAACATCTCTTCCTCTCTGTTTTCCTGTCTGTTGGTGTCTTCATTAAAAGATGAAGCCTTGCAATCTTCAAGGTAAGATGCCAAAAAGCAAATGTATGAACTTGTTAAAAACAGATTTAGATTGTTATTAGGCAATAAATACAAGTGATTACTATATCTTTCCTGGTTCTCATTTAGCGGTGTGGTGGAAGAGAACAAGAGTGCACACAGAGTCTGAAAATGTGTATCTGCATTTTGGGGTAGAAGTTAAGGAAGTTAGAGATCTTCATTGGTGGTGAGAGGAAGGAGAAAGCTAAAGACAAAGGAAAAATTTCAAAGCTGTGGCTTGACTCTCTCTTCTTGTACACCTGAGTCTCAGACCCTCTTTTCTTTTGTCTGCTTGTTTCTTAAGAGCTGGAGCCCTGGAGCCTATTCTACCTGTGTGGCTTTGATATTAAATAAAGCTTTGTTCTCTGGGTGGAAAACTCTGGATCTTCTCTCTCTCTCTCTTTCTCTGTCTCTTTTTAACTGGAACCAGATCTGCTCAGTACAAGTCCAGTCTGGTTGGCTGAACCACTCCAGCTGATGGTTTTGGTTCTGGTTGTTTTATATCTCTCTAATTATTCTTGACCATGTTATTCCGGATCAGGTTTTGAAATAACGACTTCATAAAGTAAGCGTAGTTGCAAACTGGCCACAAAGTCCTTATGCATGCCAGTTGAACTTACTTCTGTGTTCCCCTCCGTTTTCCATGTCGATTTTAACTTTTTCCAATTTTCTTTTGGAAATCTTTCATTTTGATGATTGGAGGTCATTGGAACAGACTCTGCTACTATTTATAGGTCTCTGACTATTGTCAGGGAGAATCTTTGCATAGGGATGTTATGGCCGTGATCATCAGGCTATTATTAGAGATTATTTTGATGACTTGTAATTGAAAACATAGAAAGTATCCAGCAGTACATGGGGAAGTTTTAAAATTTGGGCAGAGAAAGAAGGGGGGACCATATAGAGATTTTTAATTAGTAGCATAGGGGACTTTGTGGCCACTCTTTATTTTTCTAGATCCTGAAAGGACCATTTTGATATGCTAGCAACTCAATTAATTTAATAGTTAATTAAACTTAACTATTAAGTAACTAGGCAGAAACTACTAATTTACTATTTGTTATTTAGTTCATAAACATAGAAAAATCTCCTTTTTTTTACTGGATTGGATTTGTATGAGCCATTCTCTTCAAATAAAATCCTTTTATTTAAAGAAAAGTTAAACATGCTAATATACCCTAAGAGTACTGCATAGTCTGGGTTGAAGAGTACTGACTTTCTAGACTGCCTGGTTTTGAATCCTGCCCCTGCCCCATGTCACCTGTGGTAAGTTATTTAGCCTCTCTCTGCCTCAGTTTCCTCAGTGGTAAAATAGGGAAAATAATAGTATACCTGCCTCATAGGGTTGTTGTTAGGACTATATTAGTTTATGTGTAAAGTAATTAAAACAGTGTAGGCCACATTGTAACTGCTATTAAAACCTTAGGTATTACTAATAGTATTCATTGCGGTCTTGGAGGTAAGGCCTTAATCTAGCCAAAGATATTTTCAGGTCATTCAAGGAAACATATTCAGACATTTCCAGAAAGAAAAGTCTAAGCCTAATTCTTTAAAGTATCTTAAATGAGAAAGGTAAATGAAACTGTTGGAGGTGTTAAATTATATATTTTTCAAATAAGCTACTCACTGTGGACATGGACAAAATTGCCACGGCACTAAAGAGTACAGCTGTTGCCGCCTGGGTATCTATCAGGGTTGTTGGTTAAAATGACACTCATTTAAATCTAAGTTTCACTGTGAAAATATCAATTTGCTGAAGAGCACAGGAGTGAAGTGCCCTATGGGGTTTAATTTTGACATGGATAGCAAAATACACAGAATTTGAATTTTGGTGATATCAACAATAATAAAGGCAATATAAACACCCAAATTTAGGTAATTTTATGGAATAAACTTACCATGTATGGAAGAGGCAATATTCCTTCATTTTGTTCAGTAGGCGTGAGTTTAGAAGATTAGGCATTTTAAGTAAGTATACTTATGCTATTTAGATGTGCGGAAACATTTCCAAATGTAATTTGCTTTCCTAAAATACCAAAGGAAATTCCTAAAGCTTTATCTTCATATTTATCTTCAAAATATCCTGTATTTTTTATATGTGTTTATGATCAAGTGCATGTGTGTTAATATGTATGCATACATATATAAAAGAATGTAATTATAGTAGAAAACAAATTTAGGAAAGAGATTTTGGATTTCTTTTTCTTAAATAAAAATACAGTTCCTTTCTCTGAAAATGGTTTTCTTTAAGCACACCAGAAAATCTGAGTGGCTTTCTGCCAGTTGATTTTTTTTTAAGGGAAAAAAAAATGCTCCATTGATTCCTAATATGTTTTTTTCCTGTGGTTGGTTTTCTACATGAGGGGAGAAAGTTTGATTAATTACCATTAACTGTGACATATCCTGTGGGAAATGAAATTATTTGTGTGTATTTATTTTCCCATTTTTTTGAATACTTTCTGTGTACATAGGTTCCAGTAAAGCAGTATTCCAGAGTACTTAGTGGAAAATAAATGCATTTTCTACGACAGCGTGGGATGGCAGTGTTGTCTAGTACTTAGGTAGTACTCAGAGACGCAGTGTACTACCAGTCTTCGCAGGATCTGAATCTTTAAGCTGTTTTTTTGGGAGTCTGTTAGGTTCTGGTAGTGCCCGCACACCATTGAGGTGGTTACTTAGGCTTAGAGCTGCAGTCTGTTGCCATTAATACTAGTGTCAATATGAAGCCAATCCAAAATTAAATTGCTTTGATTTTGGTAACTCCTGCTCTTGCTGTCTGGTCACTCAGGGTATCATTATTGCTGTTCATTAAATTAGTGCTTCCTAAATTGAGGTAACAATATAATTGATGTGCTTTTGCACATTTTTTCCTCATATGATTTCTCTAATGCTGTACAGTAGATAGGTACGTGTCAGTTATGATAAAGTAAAAGTAAATAACTTGTCCAAGGCCATTAAATAGTATGTGACAGAATTTCAAACCCAGTCCTTCTGGCCCCAATCTTATTGCTCATATTTTTGAACCACGTTTTTTTAAATACATTATTAGATTATTAGATTTGATTTGCAAATATTTAAGGATTTTGGCATCTGTGTTGTTGAGAAATATTGGTCTGTAGTTTTCTTTTATTGTAATGCCTTTGTTTAGTTTTGGTATTAGGATAATGCTGGCCTTATAGAACAAGATAGAAAGTATTCCCTCTGCTTCTATTTTCTGGAAGAGAATGTAGAGAATTGGTAGAATTTCCTCCTTCAGTGTTTGGTAGAATTTACCAGTGAACCTATCTGGGCCTGGTGCTTTCTGTTTTGGAAGGTTACTAAATACTGATTTAATTTTTAAAATATCTATAAGCCTATTCAGATGATCTATATCACCTTATATGAGTTTTGGTATATTGTGTCTTTCAAGAAATTTGGTCCATTTCATGTAGGTTATCAAATTTGTGGGCATAGAGTTGTTCAGAGTATTCCTTTATTATTATTTTAGTGTCTAAGAGATCAGTAGTGATGGCCCAACTTTCATTTCTAATATTAATAATTTATGTTTTCTATCGTTTTTCTTAGTTAACCTGGATTTTTTCAAATAACTAGCTTTTGGTTTAGTTGATTTTCTATTTTCAATTTCATTGACTTCTCTAATTTTTACTATTTTTTTCTTCTGCTTGCTTTGGATTTAATTAATTTATTTTTTTATAGTTTCCTAAGGTGGAAGCTTAGGTTATTGATTTGAGATGTTTCTTTTTTTTATATGTGCATTAAATGATATAAATTTCATTCTAAGCACTACTTTTACTGCATCCCACAAATTTTGATAGATTGTATTTTCATTTTCATTTAGTTGAAAATCTTTAAAAATTTTTCTTGAGAAACCTTGTTTGATCTATGTTTAGAAATATGTTGTTTAATCTTACCATGTGCTTTTTATACATTAGCACAGTTGTACGTTTTCCAGGATACAACTAGGAGCTAGATTCTTGTTCCTAGTGGTAACAATTGTACATATTGGGCCTCTTTGGTAAGGAAGGGTAGAAAGGGAGGAGGGAAGGAAGCACTGGCCATTGATCTTTTATTCTCTGGTTAACTTTGCATATTTTCAAAACAGATTTGAAGCTGACAATGAAACACACAAATATAATTCAACCATTATAACAAGGATAAAAGTGTGTGCTAAAATGGAAAAAAACAGTTTATCAGAACAATAGTACTGTCAAATATTAGTAATTTTCCCTGGTCTAAGAATGGAACTGGACAGTAGGTAATTTTAGATTAAGATTTCTGATAAGTGTGTAATTTCCTGTTATTGATTGAAAAGCAACCTGATATTAAATAAAGAAGGTAAAGAATTTATTTTAAATATTATTACCCAAATGATGCACCATCTTACCATTGCAGAGGTGGGTTGCAGCTATATCTGTAGACAGGTTGCTTACTTCCTGTAGAGATTGATAACAATTACGCTCACTTTTATTTTTCTATTATTTATATTCCATCTTGTCCTGCCCCAAAAGCTTGAGGTGGTAAATAGAAATATAGAATAAAAAAAGATAAAACTGTGAAGGTGAAAATAAGGGAATACAAAAAGCTCAAGGTCACAGAAATGCTTTAACAAGGTCTGTCTCTCTTCTGGATGTAGACCATAATTTGAATCTGAGTATTTTAGGAACAGCTGGATCAAATAAAGGAAGCCACAGGTTGAAACCTCACATTGAGCTAAGCACAGGTATTCTGAGGGCGCTGAGCTTCACTGAGGCAGGAGTTAGATTCTGGGTTTGTGGTGTCTGTAAACTTTAGCTCTCAGAAGAACCTTATTCCAGTCTTCTGCCATCACGGTGACTTAGTTTTGCTTACTTTTTATGACTTTGCTCTTTTTCTCCTAGTTCAAATACTTGAGAAGGAGATTATCAGATTCAGTTCATTCTTTTAAAGTCAGACGGTGCTGCATAAATCATAAATTTTTTTTTTTTTTTTTTTTGAGATAGTGTCTCACCCTGTTGCCTGGGCTAGAGTGCAGTGATGTCATCATAGTTCACTGTAACCTCAAACTCCTGAGCTCAAGCAATCCTCCTGCCTTGGCCTGCCAAGCAGCAAGGACTACAGGTGCGCTACCATGCCTGGCTAATTTTTCTATTTTCGTAGAGACAGTCTTGCTGTGTTGATCAAGCTGGTAACATCATATTTTTGAAGTTCATTGAAGTTGTAGCACATGTCAGTACTCAATTCCTTTTTATGGCCAAATGTATGTATATATCACTATTTATTCATCTGTTGATGGACATTAGGATTTTTTCTACCTTTTGGTTGTTTGTGAATCATGCTGCTATGAACATTTGTATACAAGTATTTGAGTACTTGTTTTCACTTCTTTTGAGTGTATAGCTAGGATTGTAATTGCTGGGTTATGATAATTCTGTGCTTAGTTTTCTGAGGTAGCACCAACCTTTTTCACAATGGCTACACCATTCTACATTCCCACTAGCAATGTATTAATATAGGGGTTTCTGTTTCTCTGTATCCTCTCACCAACACTTGTAAATTGTGGCCATTTTAGTAGGTGTGAAGTGACATCTCATTGTAGTTTCCATTTGAATTTTTTTGATAACCAGTGAATTTGAATATTTTTTCATGTGCTTGTTGGCCATTTGTATATCTGCTTTGGAGAAATATCTATTCAGTATCCTTTGCCTCTTGAATTGAGTTTTGTTGTCTTTTTGTTGTTGAGTTGTAAGAGTTCTTTATATAT